>PITA01032242.1:0-14166 GCA_004023965.1 Spilogale gracilis
TTCCACATATAGTATCATGTCATCTTTTTGCCGATGTTCTTTGTCTCTCGTGGCGGTCCAGAAGTGGGAAATATCACATTTCAGGCTGGTTTCATGGGTGTTCACGGTGGTCTTGTAGTGGTTTTTTTGTTGGAATTCAGCTCTCTTCAGGGAACTCCCTGAAATGCGGTCACCTGGCCTTCCGCCATCTTGACCCCTTGGAATTTATTTTTATATACAATGTGTAGATTTGGTATAATTGTATTTTTTAATACTGGTAGGCTATTTCCTCAGAACCTATTTATAGTATCTCTGCCAAATTCCAAGTTCCTTTGTAAATGTGGATCTGTTTGTAGGCTTTCTGTTCCATTCCACTGTTCTGTTTGTCTCTTCCTACACCGTATCATGCTTTTGTAACTACTGTGGCTTAACAGTAAATTTTGATAACTGATAAAGTCAGTGCCCTCCTTCACTTTACTTTCCTCTTTCTCCTTCCAAGTTCTCTAGACTATTCTTAGCCCTTTATTCTCTTAAAATTTTAGAATCAGCTTGTCAGTTTTCATGAAAGCATTTTAAACAGGGATGTGTCCTGATCTAATACTTATTTTAAAATGTGACTCTCACCCATTAGAAGTCTGTTATAGTAGCCAGATAAGAGATAATTAATGGCTTGGACTAGGAGAATGACTAGCGGAGATAAAAAGAAGTGGACAGAGTCAAGGTGTATTTTGTGGGTAGATAGGACAAGACTTAGGGAAAAAATTGAATATGGGAGATGAGGAAAGGGAGGTTTCAAAGATAACACTTAGACTTGGTTTCGGTTATTACTGGGTGGACGATGGTGCTATTTATTTAGAGCACAAAGACTAAGGGAAATATTGGCTTGGGGAAGGGAAATTAAAACTGCTGTTTTGAACATGTTAAGTTTACTTACTAGACATTCAAATGTGAGATTTTTAGTAGGCAATTGGATATACAAGTCTAGATCTCAGAGAAGAGAGGTCCCGATTAGAGTTGTAAATTTTGGGAGACATTAGCAAATGAGTAATATTTAAAGCAATGGGAATGGGTAAACTCACCTAACTAAAGAATATGCATGGAGAATAGAGGAAGTTTAAGACTAATCTTGAGGTATTTCAATGTTTAGACTTTGAATAGAAAAGGAAGAACATGGTGTCTTGGAATTTAAGAAATGGTAGTATATCAAGGAAGTAATAGCTGCGCGAGATGGTATTGGCAGGCTAAGCAAGCAGAGAAATGTCTGTTAGATTTGGAAACATGGAACTCATTGGTCACTTTAACTAGAGGAGTTTCGAGAGAATGGGGAGGAAGGAAGCCAGATGGGGTTGGGATAAAAAGGGAATGCTATGTGAGGAGAAGAGATAGTGAAGGTAAGAAAGACCTTTTCTGAGAAATGTGACTAGAAAAGAGAGCATGGAAGTGGAATATTAGCTGGGGCATATGATGTGGGATCAAGAACAAGGTTTTTTTTGTTTGTTTTTTTTTAATTTTTTTTTAAAAGATTTTATTTATTTGACAGAGAGAAACACAGCCAGAGAGGGAACACAAGCAGGGGGAGTGAGAGAGGGAAAAGCAGGCTTCCCGCTGAACAGGGAGCCCGATGTGGGACTTGATCCCGGGTCTCCGGGATCATGACCTGAGCCGAAGGCAGTCGCTCAATCAACTGAGCCACCCAGGCGCCCCAAGAACAAGTTTTTTACTGGGTTTCGTTTTTTTTTTTAAGATTTTATTATTTACTTATTTATTTGGCAGAGAGAGAGAGCGAGCACAAGCAGGGGGAGGAGTAGAGGGAGAAGGAGAAAGACAGATGCAAAGGACTAAGTCACCCAGGTGCCCCAAGAACAAGTTTTTTAAAGATACAATATACTAGAACATATTTGTATGCTAATGACAATTATTTGATAGAGACAGAAAATATATAATTATATACTTCTTTGGCTTTTAAATATAATTCAGTTAATTTATTATATGGGGGGGGGGTCCCTGGGCGGCTCAGTCCTTGGACATCTGCCTTCCCCTCAGTTTATAATCCCAGGGTCTTGGGATTGAGCCCTGTATCAGGCTCCCTGCTTGGCAGGAAGCCTGCTTCTCCCTCTCACACTCCCCCTGCTTGTGTTCCCTCTCTCACTGTCTCTCTCTTTCTGTCAAATAAATAAATAAAATATTTTTAAAAAATCATTGTATGGGTAATAGAAATGGTGAAACGTAAGTCTTGCCCCCCCACCCCCCACCCCCGCTTTCCTGGCCCTGGCCCATTCTCCTAAAGACAATCACTCTTACTAATATCTTGGATAGCTTTCTGGAAATATTCTCTACATACATAAGCATATATCTCTTATTTTATAATTTTTTGTAAATGTCAGTATATAAATATATACAAGAGTAGAGACAACAGAATAATGAACTCCCATCACTGTACCTCAGCTGGTATTGTCAATTCTTGGCCAATCTTCTATCATCTGTACCTCACCTAATTTCTACACACCCTAATCCCCTGCACAGTTTATTTTGAAGCAAATCCCTGTCACATGATTTAACCCATATATATTTTAATGTATATATCTTTGAAAGATAAGAACTCTTTTAAAAGTAATCACTTATTACTTAAATATTAAAAATATTTAATAGTAATTTCTTAGTATCATCAAATATGCAGCCAGTTTTCTCAATTAACCAACTGTCCTATAAAATTTTTCTGAATCAGGGTCTATGTACTGTCTACTAGTAATCGGCTGATATTTGTCGTAAAAAAATTATTGGGCACCTGGGTGGCTCAATGGGTTAAAGCCTCTGCTTTTGGCTCCGTTCATGATCTCAGGGTCCTGGGATAGATTGGGGAGCCTGCTTCTTCCTCTCTCTCTGCCTGCCTCTGCCTACTTGTGATCTCTCTCTCTGTCAAATAAATAAATAAAAATCTTTTAAAACTTTTTTTAAAAAAATATTAATTCCAGTATAGTTAACATACAGTGTTACATTCATTTCAGGTATATAATATAATGATTCAGCAGTTCCATGCCTCACCCAGTGCTCATCATGACAATTGCACTTCTTAATCCCCATCACCTTTTTCACTCCTCTGGTAACTCTGTTTGTTCTCAGTAGTTTAAAGAGTCTGTTTGTTTTTAGGTTTTTTTTCTCTGCTCATTTGTTTTGTTTCTTAAATTCCACATATGAGTGAAATCATAAGGTATTAGTCTTTCTTTGACTTATTTCACTTAGCATTATACAGTTGATATTTGTCTTAAGTATTATTTGATCCATAGGTCCCTCCTTCTTATTTCCTTGCATTTTCTATTGCCTTTAAAGAAACTAAGCCATTTGTCCTGAATAGTTTCTTACAATCTGGATTTTGCTCATTACATTCTGAAGATGTTTAACATTTTCCTCTGTTCTTGTTCCTATGAATTGCTAGCTAAGTAAAGCTTGATTTGATTCAGGTTTGTTTGGTTTTTTTGCAAGACTGGTTGATATGTGAGGGTATATAGTCTGTCATGAAGTATATAATTATCTGGTGTTTTTTTGTGATATTATCAACTATTGAACATGACTTGTAAAATCCATTAATTCATTAGGGATTGCAAAATGATATTTTTCTAATTCTTTCATTTTTATTAGTTATAAGACATATTAAAAGACTTTTCCTGTTAACTATTTTGTTATCTTGAGGCACAGTTTATACAGGAAAGACAGGATAAACACTTTGATTTTTTCTTCAGCTTATTTTCAGTTTTTGAAAAAAATAGTTTTTCTCTTAACATCCTCTAAAGATGACCAATAAGAGAGTTGTTTTGTTTTGTGTCATTATAAATTCATGGTTTAAGTGTTTTTGTTGTGTTTTAATCTATTGCAATTATTATCGTAATTGCTGCTGAACTTGTCCCAACTTTGGCTCGTGGAAAATCTTTCAGGTTGACTCTTGAGGCCTTTTTTTGAGTTTTACTAATTTGAAACTCTTTCACATTATAAACAAGCTTTATTTATTTATTTTTTTATAAACAAGCTTTATTAAAGATTATGAATTCAGTTTCCAAGTGAGCTATAAATGGTTATAAAGAGATTATTTACTTGATTTGTTGTTTTCATGAGTAAAATTTGTTTTGACCCATTGGGATTCTGTAGCTCATATATTAAAATTGGAAGATTATTCTGTTGTTCTTGACATCTGTGATATGCAATGTTTAATTTAATCTCTGATTTGCCTTCACTCTCTTTATAAACATTGAAACTGAATGCATACTCTCTTAAGACCTTGCCCTTGATAAGAATCATAAAAGAATGTCACTGTGGCAGTTTAACATTTGAATGATAATATTGGTTCCTTCAAAAAAATATTAAAACGTCTGTCTTCTAAACAGACTTCGGTGAAAGGCATGAGAAATGCTGCAGGGCACTGATAGAAATTATAAAGCGTTTGTCCCATGGTAACAGATTCTTAGGGTACCAGATCATTGCATACTATAGGACTACCGATATGCTGCCCTCAGAGTCAGGAAAACAATTTTTTATATATATAATGCATATACTATAAAATTTAATGTATGTAATCTAGTGTCACTTAGTTCATTGCTCAACCATTGCCATTATCTAGTTCCAGAACATTTTTATCAGCCCCAAAGGAAACCCTATACCCATTAGGCAGTCACTTCTCATTTCTAGCTTCCCCTGAGGCCCTGGCAACCACTTATCTGCTTTGGGTCTTTATGGATTTGCCTGCTCTGGATATTCCATATAAATAGAATCATACAATATATGGCCTTTTATATCTGGCTCCTTTTACTTAGCATGATATTTTTAAGATTCATGCATATTTTAACATGTATGTGTCTTCATTCCTTTTTTTATTAATAGAATTTAATTTTTAAAGCATTTTTAGATTTACAGAATAGCTGAGCAGAGAGTACAGAGAGTTCTGTAAAAGCTTCCTCTTCCCCCCTCATACTTGCCCCACATTTCCCCACAGTTTCCCCTATTATTAGTATCTTGCATTTGTGTATACGTTTGGTATGATTGATGAACCAATACCAATATATTATTGTGAACTGAAGTCTGTTGTTTACACTAAGATTCACTCCTTGTGTTATTTGATTCTGTGGATTTTGAAAAAATATATAGTGTCATGTGTATACCATTACAGTATCAAACAGAATAGTTTCACTGCCCTAAATATCCTCTGTGCTCCATCTGTTCATCTTTCCCTTTCCATTAACCTATCTTTAAGGTTTTTTTTTTTTTACTTTTTACTACTACTTTCTACAGAATGTCATATAGTTGTAATCATTTAATATGTAATCTCTGGCGACCACTAACCTTTTTTTTTTAGATTTATTTATTTATTTATTGAGAAAGAGAGAGTGCACGTATGCAAGGGGGGAGGGGCAGAGGCAGAGGAAGAGAGAGAATTCCGCCCCCACCACCTCCTCCAGCAGTCTCCCCACTGAGCACAGAGTCCAGCACAGGGCTGCAAGGCTGAATCCCAGGACCCTGAGATCTTGACGTGAGCCCAAATCAAGAGGTGGATACTTACCCGACTGAGCTACCCAGGCACCCCCAACCACTAACCTTTTTAAAAAAATATTTTCATTGAAATATAAATGACATACATTACATTAGTTTCAGATATACGGCATAATTTGATATTTGTATACATTGTGACATGTATACATACAATAAATCTAGTTAACATTTGTCATATTACATAGTTAGAAATTTATTTTCTTGTGATGAGAACGTTTAAGATCTACTTAGTAACTTTTAAATATGCAATACAATATTATTAGTCACCATGCTGTGCATCAGTGATGTTTACTGTTGCCTTTTTCACAATGTCATATAGTTGGAACAGTATAAGCCAGAACAGACTGGCTTCTTTTCACTTAGCAGTATATATTTAAGGTTCTTCCATGACTTTCTATAGCTCAATTGATAGCTCATTTCTTTTTATTGCCAAATAATATTCTACTGTGTGGAGTAGTTTGTTTATCCATTTACTTATTGAATAACATCTTGGTTGCTTCTAAAGTTTGGGCAGTTATAAATAAAACCTATAAACATTCAGGTTTATACATATAAGCCTCTGTGTACAGGTATAGATGCTATAAATACAGAGGTTTCAGTGTGGGCATGAGCTTTCAACTCACTTGGGCAAGTAACAAGGCACATGATTGCTAGATGATCTGGTAAGCTGTGTCTAGTTTTATAAGACACTGCCAAGCAGTCCTAGGCACCCCTAGAGCCACATAGGTGCCTTGATTTTCATTTTTGAAATGAACTTTTATATATTTTTTTGAGTTCTGTCTTTATTTTCAAATCTTCTTTTTCTTGCCAATAATTTTTCTGATTTTTAAATCAGAAATGTAAATTAGAAATTAAATGTAAATTAGAAATTAAATTTTTCTAATTTACATTTTTTCAGCGGTTTTAAAACTTTTTGGTTTCTGAATATCTTGGTTTCAGAATATCTAATTTACGTTTTTTCAGCCATTTTAAAACTTTTTGGTTTCAGAATATGAAAAAAATAGAGTGACACTGTTTTATAGTCTTACAAATATCTTCAATGTCTTAATTGGTAGACCTCTAGATTCTCATATCTGCTTCTGTATTAAATCCATTTGTCTATGTTGTATTGGTTGAAAAAATATATGTATATATTAAAGATTTTATTTATTTATTTGTCAGAGAGAGAACCCAAGCAGCAGGGAGCAGCAGAGGGAGAGGACGAAGCAGGCTCTACGCTGAGCAGGGAGCCCAGTGGAGGGCTTGATCCCCAGACCCTGGAATCATGACTTGAGTCAAAGACATATGCTTACCTGACTGAGCCACCCAGGCACTCCTGCTTGAAATATATTTTTTATAAAAATGATGCCTCACACAGATAAGAGCTTCAAAAAGGAGGGAGTGCTTTGATAGCCTTTTCAGAGAGTTATGGGTATTCTTTGATAAAACATGAAAACTGGACAATTGGTAGTTTCTTAAAGTTTAGTTGTATGTGGAATCTGAAACCATATCAGCGTACTTTTTGTACTCTGTTGCATTAAAATCCATTGGTACATCTTGCATTTAAATGGATCTTTTAACCCGTGCATGATTTTGTGACATCATGCATTGGTCATTTGAAAGATATTAACTCACTGAGTTATGAAGGTCTTTAAAATGCTGATAAATTTCATTCTCTATAACATATACAATAAATATTTCATTTGTTAATGTCCTCAATCTTGGGGCACCTGGGTGGCTCAGCCGATTAAACGTCTGCCTTCGGCTCAGGTCATGATCCTAGGGTCCTGGGATGGAGCTCTGCATTGGGCTTCCTGCTTATGCTCACATAGCAGGGAAACTGCTTCTCCCTCTTCTCTCCCTTGTGCTTTCTTGCTATCTCTGTCTCTCTTAAATAAATAAAACCATTTATTTATTTATTTATTTATTTATTTACTTACTTACTTACTTACTTACTTATTTATCTGTTTATTTATTTGACAGAGAGAAACACAGCTAGAGAGGGCACACAAGCAGAGGGACTGAGAGAGGGAGAAGCAGGCTTCCCGCTGAGCAGGAACCCCGATGTGGGGCTCGATCCCGAGTCTCCAGGATCATGATCTGAGCCAAAAGCCTTCGTTTAACCAACTGAGCCACCCAGACGCCCCTAAATAAAACCTTTTTAAAAATGTCATCAATCTCGGGGCGCCTGGGTGGCTCAGTTGGTTGAGCGACTGCCTTCGGCTCAGGTCATGATCCTGGAGACCCGGGATCGAGCCCCACATCGGGGTTCCTGCTCAGCGGGAAGCCTGCTTCTCCCTCTCTCCCTCCCCCTGCTTGTGTGCCCTCTCTGGCTGAGTTTCTCTCTGTCAAATAAATAAATAAAATATTTAAAAAAAAAATGTCATCAATCTCATTAGAAAGATCTTTAAAGGTCTATCACTTATTTTCCTGAAATAGCAATCTAACTTTGTTTTCAAGAAAATGTCTCCAAATATTCAAGTCTGACTAACCATCATGTATCAGGCTTTTTCAAGTAAAAATGGTATTCCAGATAAAAAGTAGCTTAGTTAAGCTAAGTTGCTAGTTACGCTGGCATCTTAAAATCACACTGGGGCACCTGGGTAGCTCAGTTGGTTAGGCATCCGTCTCTTGATTTCAGCTCAGGTCATGATCTGAAGGTTGTAAGATTGAGCCCTGTTGGCTCCATGTTTGGCTCCATGCTCAGTTTCTGCTTGAGATTCTTTATCTCTCCCTCATTCCTCCCCTCCCTCCCTCCCTCCCTCTGCATGCACACACACTCTCTCTCTCTAAAATAAATCTTTAAAAAAATTCACACAAATGTTTTCCCTCAGGACATCCACCATATTTCAGTCTGTAGCAGAATACTTCATGCATATTTCCCATTTAGTCACACAAATAAAAAGAACATGTGCTCAAGGCTCAAAACTAATAAAATTACCCATTTTTACTGCTTTTTAAAGGACATTCTTAAGTGAAACTGGCCATTTTTTAAAAACTGCAAGTATGTAATGGTAAAGAACACTATGACTGTGCGTATTCCTTGGGTCATCGTAAGCCCAGTAGTTTTGCTTTTGCACCATAAGTGCAACAGTGGAAAAGCTAATTAATATTTCAATATTGTTATCAAAGTAATTTTTTAAAAGATTTTATTTATTTATTTGACAGAGAGAAACACAGCCAGAGAGGGAACACAAGCAGAGGGAGTGAGAGAGGGAGAAGCAGGCTTCCTGCTGAGCTGGGAGCCCATTGTGGGGCTCGATCCCGGATCTCCGGGATCATGACCTGAGCCAAAGGCAGTCGCTCAACCAACTGAGCCACCCAGGCACCCCTGAAAGTAATTTTTTAAAAATAGTTTTGATTTTACGGACCCCTGTATATGTCTCAGGGAACTTCAGTGGTCTAGAAACCACACTTTGAGAACTGCTACATTTTGGTTTTATATATTTTAGCTTGTTTTGAAATATTAAGTTACAGTTTTCATTTGTGATGTATCTTTCTACAGTGCTTTTATTCTCTAGGGATGTTGCTCTCTTTTTTCTTCTTTTTTAAATTTTTAAAAAGATTTTATTTATTTGACCAAGATCACAAATAGGGAGAGAGGCAGGCAGAGAAAGAGGGGGAAGCAGGCTCCCTGCCGAGCAGAGAGCCTGATGTGGCACCCAGTCCCAGGACACTGAGATCATGACCTGAACCAAAGACAGAGGCTTAACCCTCTGAGCCACCCAGGCGCCCCTCTCTTTTTTCTTTTATTAACTTCATATAAAATTGGACTATAGCCCTGGGGTGCCTGGGTCTCTCAGTCGTTAAGCATCTGCCTTCGGCTCAGGTCATGATTTCAGAGTCCTGGGATAGAACCCCACATCGGGCTCCCTGCTCAGCGGGAAGCCTGCTTTTCCTTCTCCCACTCCCCCTACTTGTATTCCCTCTCTCACTGTTTGTCTCTCTGTCAAATAAAATCTTTAAGAAAGAAATTGACTGTAGGGGCGCCTGGGTGGCTCAGTTGGTTAAGCAACTGCTTTCGGCTCAGGACATGATCCCGGAGGCCCGGGATCGAGTCCCACATCGGGCTCTCTGCTCGTCGGGAAGCCTGCTTCTCCCTCTCTCACTCGCCCTGCTTGTGTTCCCCCTCTGGCTGTGTTCCTCTCTGTCAAAATAAATAAAATCTTTAAAAAAAAAAAAAAAAAGAAAGAAAGAAATTGACTGTAATCCTTTCCTGTGGCTCTTTAAGTGCGGTAAGTTTTCCTACGTTTTTACACGGTAAGGGTAGGCCCCAATAGCTCTTCTAGTTTCAGGGTTTTGGAGCTCCCTCTTCTGTTATATCCACAAAGTGCTAAAAAATGGAGCTTCATGCTTCCTGATATCTGCCATCTTTGCTTCTCTCCCCACTTGTATCTGGACCCTCCTTTCTTTGAACCTGTTATTTCTTTACCATTCAATGTGGATTCTACTCCCACTAATTTCTCTCTGATGTGGGTCTTGTCTTGAAATCGATCTTCAGTTTATTACTTTTCAGAGTTTATAGGGTCCAGACTGCTCAGCACGTTAAACCTTATTTCATTGCAGTCTCCTGGCACTCACCTACAAAGTGGATCTTGCAGAACCTCCTTCCAGTTTTGACTATTGTATTTAGCCCACTATACTTCTTAGTGAGTTCCTATTGACAGTTTTGAGATACTCCTTTTTTTTAGTGCTGTTAGAAGTCTAGCTGACTTTCTTCTATATATATGATATATATATTTATATTTATATATATTTATATATTTATATATTATATATATATTTAAAGATTTTATTTATTTGACAGAGAAACATAGCTAGAGAGGGAACACAAGCCGGGGCAGCGGGCGCAAGAAAGGGAGAAGCAGGCTTCCTGCTGAGCAGGGAGCCCGGTGTGGGGCTCAATCCTGGGACTCCAGGATCATGACCTGAGCCCAAGGCAGACACACACTTAATGACTGAGCCACCCAGGCGCCCCCATATATATGATATATATGATATATTATGTAAATAAATATGTACATATATTCTTTAAAACATAGTTATATGCGTATGTACTTTTCCTTCACTGTCTTGGAGATCTTTCCATATGGTCATCTATAAATCTACCTCATTTATTTTAATGTCTGCCTAACAATAATTAACACTTATCTAGCAATTATCATGCATCAGGTACTGTTCTAAGTTTTGTATATATATTTATTTAATCATTACAACGTCTTATGAGTTAAGTACTGTTGTTAACCCCATTTTATAGATAAGGAATCTGAACTACAGATAGAGTAAAATGACTTACAGAAAACCACAGATCTAGTATTTTGTCCATTGTATTCATCTACTGTTATTTAGGACAAGTTCTACTCTTCTGCTGATAGACCCCATGATCACTTTTTATTTTTCTTTTCTTTTTTTTTTTTTGCTTTCTTTTTTTAAACTATCCTAAAACCTTTCTGCAATTGATACCCACTTGTATATATTATATATCCTGGCAAAATTTTCTGAGTATAATTTATAGGGCTAAATCCTAGCAGTGGGAATGCTACATTTCTTTTTAAACTTGTTTTGAGAACTTTTGAAGACAGCCTTCAGGGTGAATAGAGAAACACAAGGGTGCTGGAAAAACCAAGGCTTGGTTTTACTTTATTAGGTGATATCACTGCTTTTAAAATGAAAATCTGATCTTCTTCTGAACCTTGGATGTGGGTCATTTTACAAATGGGATATGAGAGGAAAGAAGACCTATTTTTACTGACTCTCTTGTTTAAGCAGAGTTCATAATATATCTACTGGTGATTTCTTTTCAGAATTGGTGGAGTCTCTTTCATTGCAGGGATCTTATGCTGGAAAAATTCATTCCATTGGTGATGCCTTCAGAAATTTTAAAAACCTCCGATCCTTAGATTTATCAAGAAACTTGATCACAAGCCTGAAGGTAAGTTCTATATTCTATGACTAGTCAGTTCAGCCCGATTTATTTTGGTAGTAGTAGTACTAGTGGTAGTAGTTTTAATGGGGAGAAATAAGAGATAATGTCAGCCTGGGGAATATAGGATCTTCCTTTTAAGTGTTTGCAAACTAAATTTTATTATTTGCTGTAAAACTCATTCAACTTTATTCTATGTTGGAAATTTTCTGGTATAAAATATTGGGGAAATTTTCTTTTGTACTCAGGGAAAATTATTAAATGATCACAGGCTAAGGCAATAGGACAAATTCTTTAATGTGTGCAAAAAATTATAAGGAGCACTTGTGAAAGTACATATTCTTAGTTGCTACTCTGAGAGAGATTCTGAGTTAGTAGGTCTGGAGTGGGCTCAGAATATACCCAGGAGGTTCTGATGATGTTGGTACATGACACAGAAGCACTGGCCTAGATTATTACTGTGGGATTTTTCAAGGAGGAGGAAGAAATGGTGGTCTTGGAAACAAAGAAAAATGTCTAGATCTGGGGATGGTAGAGCAAAAGGCAGGACAGGAAAAGTGGGAAGGAGCAGGCTTGAGCTCATGTTAAGTGCGCCCACACAAAGGTGAAAGTTCTGTTTTCTTGGTGATAGACCCCCAAATGGTATTTTTTCCACCTGTTCCCATTTTACCCACTTCTGAGCCTGCCTTGATTAAGCCCTTCCTTGCAAGACTCAAGGTGAAAGACTCACAATTGCTATTCAAGATTAGTTAATCATCTCCTGGATTATCCTGCCAGCTTTGCTGATACTTGTTCAAACAAGGCAAGCTAGACCCAAGTTTAAAAGGACCCTAAAAGTGAAGTTCAAGCAAGATCACCACCTAGGCCTCTAAAAGCAGAAGCTGCAAGTCAAACTGGGTGGTCAGACTGTCTGGTAGCAGCCATTCATATTCGGCCTATCAGTCTCAGAAAGCATTAGTTCAGAGTTGCTTAGGTCGCCTCTTTTCACATGTATGTATGTATGCTTGTTTGCTTGTTAATTTTCAAGCTAAAAAATGAGTGGACATTGCCATGATTTGTTTTTATGCTTGCTTGCTTTCTGTTTCTGTAAATCGAGCAAAAAAACTATTGTGTATGGGACGCCTGGGTGGCTCAGTTGGTTAACCGACTGCCTTCGGCTCAGGTCATGATCCTGGAGACCCGGGATCGAGACCCACATCGGGCTCCCTGCTCGGCGGGAAGCCTGCTTCTCCCTCTCTCACTCCCCCTGCTTGTGTTCCCTCTCTGGCTGTGTTTCTCTCTGTCAAATAAATAAAATCTTAAAAAAAAAAAAAAAAACTATTGTGAAGATTAGCATTTGTACACTGTTTGGCATATAGGAAGCACTTAGTAAATGTTTTCTCCATTTTTTTGCATCTGTTTTTTATCTGCATATGTTCATGTCTAGCAGTTCTGAATCATTTTACTCAATTTTCTCAGGGGGTAAATTTTTTTTTTTACTATTTCTAGTATAACTTTGGGTAAAAAGTGGGAAAGGTGAGAGGAAGGTAGAATTCATTTTCTTGACTTTTATACTGAGAGACATTAAAAGATTTTGAGCTGGGCCATTAGAAACATTTAAAGAGAGTCCTAATGGTGTACTGCCCTGAGAGTGGGGCCAAAGTCACTGACAACTATTCCTAACTACTGACACTTCCACAATGTAGAAGTTAAATTGAAAAAAAAAAAAACCGCAGAAAGAAATGAATCAAAGTGTAAGCAGGATTCTCTATTCAGAAACATGTATGTATCTTTGAGTTTTCTCAATTTTCTGCAACAAGAGAATGGTGATTTTGAATGACAGAGAATAAAAAACATTATTTTATAAATTAATGATGGAAAATTGTTTTACTAAAATTACTGTCAATGACAGAGTTCCTTCTGTGGTGTGTATTTTTACTATAAATGTACATGTTTTAGTTTTTTTTTATTTATTTATTTATTTATTTATTTATTTATTTGACAGAGAGAAACACAGCGAGAGAGGGAACACAAGCAGGGGGAGTGAGAGAGGGAGAAGCAAAGCAGGCTTCCCACCGAGCAGGGAGCCCGATGCGGGGCTCAATCCCAGATCTCCGGGATCATGACCTGAGCCGAAGGCAGTTGCCCAGCCAACTGAGCCACCCAGGCGCCCCAAATGTACATGTTTTAAATTACTATCTTGAAATGTAATGTTGGGCAAAAGCAGCTAACTACCCAAATACATGAAAATTAAACAATTATTTTCAATAGTAGATTTCAGCAAAGGAGGCATATTGTGGCTTTTCCTCTCCAGTATCCCAGAGAAATGGAGGGTTGGCATAATTCTGAAAGGAGAAACAAGGACAAGAAGGGTTCCAGACTATCGAAAAGGAAAGACTTAGAGTGTTGTGTTGTTTTAGTTTTCCCATATACTCCATTGACCATAAGCGTGAGACATTGAGATATAAGAACACAAAACATACGCACACTTAATTTTTTTTTTAATTATAGCCTTCTTCGTCAGAACTATCTTTTTGGCCTACCTCCTTTCCTCTTGAAAATTGAGGTGTTACGGGGCGCCTGGGTGGCTCAGTTGGTTAAGCAACTGCCTTCGGCTCAGGTCATGATCCCGGAGACCCGGGATCGAGTCCCACATCGGGCTCCCTGCTCGGCAGGAAGCCTGCTTCTCCCTCTCTCACTCCCCCTGCTTGTGTTCCCTCTCTGGCTGTGTTTCTCTCTGTCAAATAAATAAAATCTTTAAAAAAAAAAAA
>PITA01032243.1:0-14172 GCA_004023965.1 Spilogale gracilis
ATAGGCTCCTAATTTTAGCATCTTTGGTTTGAAAAATATAGTTTTAGATATTTACATCTCTTAGTCTTATATACTTAATACAATCCCTCATTTCCATACTTCTTAGAAATATAAGGCTTTGTGTCCAGAAAATATTAATAAATTTTTGTCATTACAAATGGTGAAGAAGTCCCCTTGGAATCTGACTTGGACTATGATGACGGCCATAATCATAAAGCATAATGCCATGTGAGCTGTGAATCATCCGGCCCCGGTGTCCTTCATTTCACACTCTAGAATAGAGCCGAATGGTCTTCTTAAAGGCATCTCACTCTGACTGTCCAACCGTGCAGACTGCTCTTCCGCATAGTCCCATGAGGCATTGGGAAACATTATGCAAATGAAGCACACTTCATTGAATTTTACTGAATCCCGTTCTTATTTTCCTCTCCTTTATGGCCACTATCAACAGTGACCCTGAATAATCAGAATGTGACAATTTATTTTAATCAGTTCACTCTTCCAGGAGGAAAATACCTGCCACAACATAGTAATCAGGTTGCCCAATATTGGAATGTGACAGGTCAGGTTTTTGTTTTTGTTTTTTCTTTTCTGAAATTTCACCCAGTGTGTAGTCTTCCTTCATCGCTAATCTGGCTATGATCCGCGTCAGGCCTTAGCTTTAGTTTCAGGTCACCTCTGTTTGTCCCCCTTGGGAATTCCGTCATAAACTCCCGAGGCCAACCACAAGGAGGTCAAGACTTCACCAGCAGCAGCTTCCTGTCACTGCTCTGGTGAGTTGAAAACACTGGTGGCTTTTCTGAAAAAAGACACCTCCAACTTCAACTGATTCAGTCCCAATGAGTAAGATCGATTAGAAGTTGATTATTTGCATATAAAAGAACTTTTTGCTTTTATAACAAAGTTCCTTTGAGCATTCTTTAGTTCTTTTAGATGGTGAAGGTTCCGTGTACCGGTACTCTCCTGGACCATGGGAATGCAGTGGTGAACCAAAATGACAAAGCCTATGTTTTTTTAAAGTTTATATTCTAGTGGAGAAAATCATGCTGATCAAACAAACACATAAGTATTGGGTTTTCAAGTCATGAAGTGTTTGGAGGAAAAGTAGAGCAGGGTAAAGGACTATAAAATGACAGCATATGGGGAGCTATAATGGTCTAATGAGAATGTCTCTCTAAGGCTGTGACCTTTGAGCAGAGGAATGAACGGAGTCGGGTAGCAGCAGTGAGGTGAAGAACCAGGGCACCAGATACCTTTCCAGGTAGGAGAAGGGCTGTGCCCTCACTCAGGTCTGTAGAGCACTAAAGGAGGGCAGAGACGGCTGGACCACATGTTAGAAAGCACCACTCAACAAATATCAACAAGGGCTGAAATCAGCCAATCACTGGGGAAAAAACTAAGTACAATAGACTTTAATAGATGACTGAAAAACAAAAATTGAAAATCAAAAGTCCAGGGCACCTGGGTGGCTCAGTCAGTTAAATGTCTGCCTTCAGCTTGGGTCATGATCCCAGGGTCCTGGGATTGAGCCCTATGTTAGGCTCCCTGCTCAGTGGCAAGTCTACTTTTCCCTCTCCCTCTGTGATGTCTCTTTGTTCTCTCTCAAATAAACAAATATAATCTTAAAAAAAAAAAAGAAAGAAAGAAAGAAAGAAAGAAAGAAAGAAAGAAAGAAAGAAAGAAAAGAAAGCCAAAAGGCCTTAGCACTCTAGTTATCTACGTATACACGGAAAGGGCAAGATTGATGGAGTGAAATGATTTGTCAGTAAATATCTACTGAATATTCAATATAGAAGTTTTTCACTTGGGAACAAAATGTGTAGTTCAAGATCATATTGCACACTTGACCACTATCTGTTGGTGATGGACAAAATTGATGCTTATTTTTTTGCCTTTATATATATAATATATATTTTTTCCTTTATATATAATATATATTTATATATAATATATAATATATATTATAAATAAAATAGAACTTCTCTCTATATATAATTTTTCATTCATTCATTCATTTGGTGGAAGTTCCTAGTTTATAGGTGAGAAACTCATGAACAGGAGGCTGGAGTTTAAGTGACATCCTCAGGGGACTGCCATTAAAAAGGGAAAAATGCAAACCAAACAACCGACCACATAACAACAGCGGTACGTCCGTGTCCTGTTGTCGTGTGAAGCAGCTACAAACTAGCAGCAGAGACTGCTTTTGGTTTTATTTTTGAAGGGAGAAGCCGGCTGTCCAGTAAAAGTCAGTGAGAAGGTCTGCAGGAGACCATAGCCCCCCCCCCCGGTCTTTAGCTCACAAACTAATCCACCGAAATGATGAAAGAAGCTTCTGTTTTGATTATGTTGGTTGCACTTCTGTGTGTAATTTCCAAGAAAAGGAACATGACCAGTGTTTTCTCACGACCTCCCAGAGAACGCTGAGCACTGCATCCCATACAAATGCACGCCCTGCCCCCCATCCTGCAGCTCCTGCCCGCCCACCTGTGCTTCTCCTGACCTCGTACTTTCCTCCGTACTTCCAGAACTGTGGGAAGTGGCTGTCCTTGCTTCTCAGGTGGCTCTGAGAGAGGGAGCCCTGGACAGGGGTCAACACATCTGACTCTGGTGACTGCTCACCGGTCAATGGAATCACTGTCTCTAGGTCGCTGCTCTCCCATGAAAGGTCGGATATCAGGATTCAGGACCAGGATCAGACTGTACCTTCTCCAAAACCTTCCACTGTGTATCCCAGTCTAGAGTGTTAAGGCAAGCTGGAAACCGCAAGTCGCTGTCTTGCTCTTTTCTGTAAGTGCGTCTGGGAGTGTTTCCGTGTCAGTTTCCGCAGGTGTCCCTTCTCGACTTTGGCCGCATGTTCCAATCATCTGGGCAGTTTAAACAGGCAGATATCTGAGTCCCACCCAGTGCGTCTGATGTCAGAGGGCTTGGACAGGAGGTACTCTGATGGGATTGTGCAAGATGAGCTGAGAAAGTCTGCTGCGGAATGACTGAGCCAGCCCTTACAACAACTGTGTCAGGACAGATCTCTGCTGACCTAAAGATAGAGGGCACACCCTATGCGCTCGTGTGCTCAGAGATCTTAGCCATGCTTCTGCACGGGGCTACTTCTGGATCGTCTTCTTAGTTCCCAGCTACTAGACCCTTTTATCACATATGATGGGATGACTGATGCATGGTTCAGGCTTCAGGCCTTCGCTTGCTAGGTCTTGCTTCTCACTTGCTTTGAGGGCAGTGTTATTGGTTAATTGCCAGGAAAGGTTCTGCTTCCTTCCCATGCTGACTCTTCCATGTGGGACTGCAGCCCCTTGAAGGACAATGTTTTGCAGGATACGTTTCTCTTTCATTTGCGTGAAGGCAAGGAGGGTTCCCTCCATGCTGCACTCTCGAAACGGTTTTGCCGTTGTTCAGAAATCCAGGCCCCTCTCCATGATGATTTATTTTCGTGTGATACATTGAAGCCATGTCCCCGCTTGGGACCAACGCTTCCTCATCGCCCCCCCAACTAAACTAACAGCAGAAATGTGCACACTAGGAGCTCATGATATATGCTAAACGTTATTTTCATATGACTTGTTAGTCATGGACTAGAGTCTGCCACAGTCAACACGCTCTCATTTCTGTAATGAAGGAAATAGCCGGTGTCTCAGCTGTTCACTGTAAAAGCCAAGAGCTCATGTGTTTACTGAGCACTTGAAGTAGAGCAAGTGTGACCAAGGAAATCAATTTTTAATTTAATTTCTTTTTAATTCCCTTACACTTTAATAGCTACATATGGCTCGTGATTATTGTATTGTCCGGACAACGTTTGAAGTGCCCATGTTTTTATTCAGTGATCCAAAGCGTTTACATTTTTCTCTTCTCTTCCCTCTCCACTCTTGTCTGTTGAGGGGCGTGTTCTTTCCCTTCATACAGCATCATCTGGGGCCCGTTACCGGGCAGCTGTCTTTGACATTGCTATACGCCGCCTCCTATCCATTTGTGTCTCTCACACCGGTTTCTTTTGTCCCTTGTCTCCTGCCCGTCCTCCAGCTCCTCTGGGTGTGGTCATTGAAGAGGAGGTGATTTGTTCCTATCAAAAGCTGTCAAATAGTTTGGACAAAAATACCGAAAATTGTTGTCAGAATTCATCCACCCATTAGGCAATCTGCCTCACCTGGGGGGTGGTGTATGGAACCTAGACTCACTATACCCTATATTTTATATTTGTTGGCACGGCTTTAAAAAAAATAACTCTGTATTTAAAAATAACTGTTTACCTCTTCCCTGGAACACAGATGTCTGTTGGAAATGCTATAGGAGTGACATAGCCATCTGGTGGAAGACACCTCAGCCTCCAACTCCCCACAGAGATAAAACCCTGGACAGCTCTCCATGAACAAAACAGCTCTGGAGTCTAATAAGCAACCTCCACAACAACGTGGAATACGCAATTGAAGATAAGTGCACCAAAAGCGAAGGAAGAGCACCTTCCTTTTGCCTGTGTCATCTCAAACCACCGCCCCCCTCCCTACGTCACCACCGCTCAATGCCAGCAGGGACCTTGCAGCCAGAAGGAGTCCCCTCTGTGGGGAAGGAATGGGGGAGGGAGCAATCAGCTTCCCCACCTCAGAGGGCACCTCATAAGGGGCTTCCTTGGTTTCACCGCACCCAGGGACCTGCGAAGCTGAGACGTAGGTAGCTGGGAACAAGAAAGAAGAGCAGGTGTTACCAGGATCAGCCACACGGCAGGAGGCACCACGAGTCCTGGTGACCTGTCCACAGCCAAGCCCCGCAGCTTTCATCACTAAAGTAAACTGAGGCAGGCACTGCCCCAGGACACCCCCTGCCGATGTCACCAGTCCCCCCAGTGCCCACACCTGTTCTCATCTGCATGTGTCGACCCCCTGTGTCCCTCCCCACTTCCTCCCACAGTGCCCTCCCAAGAGCCAGGCACATGCACGGGCTGGCAGCAAGCCCAGAACCGAGCTGCCAACCCCCACCATTTTATGTGCATTTGGGTTTGGTGCCTACAGACGTGTGCTCCCATGGCATTGGCCTGACGCCGTGTCACGAAATCCCACTGACATGTGCACGCTCATGGCAAGATCCTACAGCCAGGGAAGAGCACATCCATAGCCCAAGTGCCCACAGCTGTTTGGGAGCCTGGATTCAGCCGCGTACTCCACCTCCAGCTGTGCACCTGCATGCCGACATCAGAGCCCTGTCATTGGCCTTCACGGCTGTGCACATGTCCTTGGGGTCCTTGGAGAGACCAGACAGACCTGGGAGAGCATGCTGACAGCCGGAGCCACCGCAGAAGCCGGTGGGCCTGGATCTGACCCACACTGGCCTGCACCACTGAGCTCGTCTTGAGCTAGCCCCTCAGCCGTGTACCTTCAGGCCCCTGACTTGTGTCCCAATACCAGCCTTGACTTCTGTGCACAAACGGCAAACATGTGCAGCCACAGTATTGCAAACTGGTCACCACAGGCCTCACAATGGCCTGTGTGCTAACGGTCGGTCGTTAGCTGTCTAGCGTTGCTGTCTGCTCCGGCCTCCACCATGCTGTGTGTTGGAGTCCAGCCTCTGCCACGATGCAGACACTCGCAGCTGTTCTCTGTAGCCTCTAGAGTCACCAGCCCAGTCTGCGGGCCGCACCACTGTGTGCCCTGGCCCCTAGCCACTAAGGTTGGAGGTGTAGCGGACGACACCAACCATCCTTGCAGACTCCTTGGATCCACTACAGCATTCTTCAAGGACCATGCAGTTGGTCCTTGCCACATCCTCCAGACCTAGAGCAGGCACACATGCCCACACGTGATGAGCCCCATGAGACTGAGGGCTATCACATGCTCTAGCGTGCCCCCATCTTCAGGTGAAGTCTGTCCTTGCCAAAGTCAGTCACTCAAGTCTGGAAGAGGTGATTCTGTCTTCAAATGTGCAGACAGCTAAGCAGACTTACAAGGATTGGTAAGAACCAGGGACCCATAATTCTATGTAAACTTCCAGTACTTAATCTCAAAGAAGTAGAGAGACAGGAATTGCCGGACAAAAATTTCAATTTTCCAAAAAAAAATTTTCAAAAACTGTCCTCCCAAACGTAAGATTCTCAGAGAATTAAGATTCTCACAGGAGATATTAGATAAAATTTAATGGAATTGGGAAAACAGAAAAAAAAAAGACATGAGAAGCTCAACAAAGAGATAGAAGTAGAAGAAAGAACAGGAAGTTAGGAGCAACAGAACATGATGACTGACGGGAAGAGCGCGATAGAGCTTCAACGCCCAGCTACAGCAAGCAGAAGAGAGAACCAGTGAGCCTGAAGACTGATCATCTAAAATTACTCAGTCCGAGAAGTCAAAAGAAAAAGGAGCACAAAGGAATGAAGAAAGCCCATGGGACGTATGGTATACTATTGAGGGAAACAATCTCCATATCCCTGGAGTCCCGGAAGAAGAAAGGGAGAGAAGGGTAGAAAGCTTAATTAAAAAAATAATGGCTGAGAACTTAACCAAACCTAGAAAGAGGTTGGATATTCGAGTTCACAAAGCTAATAGATACCCCAAAATTTCAAATTGAAGCATTGTTCAACAAGACACATTCTGCAATAAGACTGCCTAAAACCAAAAATCAAGAGAGAATTGTAAAAACACCAAGAGGAAAAAAAAAATCATCTCATCTGAGGGAACGTGCATGAGCTCAGTGGATTTCTCACTACAGACCTCACAGGTCAGGGGAGAGTGTGTGGTACCTGCGGTGCACTGAAAGGAAAAACTCTCAACCAAGAATACTTTCCCCAGCAAAGTTGTCCTTCAGAGATGACAGTAAGATAAAGACTTTCCCTCACAAATAGAAACTGAGAGACGTGTTTTGTTTTGTGTTTTGTTTTGTTTTGTTTTTACCACTAGACCTGCCTTATAAGAAAAGCTAAAAGGAACTCTTCAAGCTGAAATAAAAGATGTTACTATGTCTTTAAAACATAAAATCGTCCAACACAGTGGTAAAAATATACAGTATATTGTCAGATTCAGAAAACTCGAACACTGTAATGTGCAATTAGATTAAGCTCTTAACTCTACTGTGAAGATTAAAAGACAAAGACATAGAAAAATAAATATTGTGGCATCAAAAATATGAGAGGAGAGTAAGAGGGTAGAGTTTTTGCACGTGATTGAAGCTAAGTTTTTAGTTTAATTAGATAGTTATATCTATGAGATATTTCAAGTAAATCAGTAACCACAAAGCAAAAACCTACACACAAGATAAAAAAAAAAGTTTACTAATACTGAAAATGATTAATTCATGAAGGAAGATAACAAGCAAGGAAGAAAGGAATAAAGGAACTAAAAACAGCCAGAAAGCAATTAGATGTCAATAGTAAATCTATATCTATCAGTAATTAATGTGGATGTAAATAGATTAAATTTTCCAAGCAAGAGGTACAAAGTCGCTTTATGGATAAAGGGATAAAGGCCTACAAGAGACTCACTTCAGCTTCAAAGACAAACATAGGGTAAAAATAAGGGGATGGGGAAAATATTCAACACAAATTAAAACTAACAAGAACAGCGAAGCTACTTATACCAGACAAAATCAACGTTTGAACTATAACAAGAGACAAAGGTTACTATATAATGATAAAAGGACCAATTCATGAAAAGGATAAAACAATTGTTAATGCATACACACCCAACACCAGCATCCTTAAATATTCAACAAATATTAATAGAGCTGAAGGAACTAATAGACGAAAATATAATAATATGAGACTTTAATATCCTACCTTCAAGAATGGATAGATCACTCAGAAAATCCATAAGGAAACACTGGACTTGAACTTCACTTTGGACCACACAGAACACCCCAATGAAGAGCAGCAGGATACACATTCTTCTCAAACACACGGGGAACATTCTCCAAGATAAGTCATATGTTAAATCACAAAACATAGATACACTTTCATGATGAAAACTCTTTTTTAAAAAATATTTTATCTATTTCTTTATTTGACAGAGACAGAGAGAGCACAAGCAGGGGGAGTGGCAGGTAGAGGGAGAGGGAGATACAGGCTCCCTGCCAAGCAGGGCTTGACCCCAGGACACTGAGATCATGACCTGAGCCAAAGGCAGACACCTTAACTGACTGAGCCACCCAGGCACCCCATGATAAAAACTCTTAACAAATAATCCAATTTTTAGAAGTTTGAGATCATACTAAGTAGTTTTTCTGACCACAATGTTATGAAACTAGAAATCAGTAATAGGAGGAAAACCGGAGAATTCACAAATATGTGGAAATTAAACAAGAACCGATGGGCCAAAGATAAAATCAAGATGGAAATGAAAAGTATGTTCAAACAAGTGGAAACACAGCATACAAACATTCTGGAGATGCTGCAGAAGCTGTGCTAAGAAGGACGTTTATAGCAGTAAATTCCTATATGAAGAATAAAGAAGTTCTCAAATAAATGCCCTCCCTATACTCTGAAGAATGTGAAAAACAAAACAAAACAGAAAACCTGAGCCCAAAATTAGCAGAAAGGAGATACCAATGATCAGAGCACATAAATGAAATAGAGAATAGATGACAAATAGAAAAGATTAACAAAGTTACTGTGGGTTTCTTAAAAAGAAACAATGTTGACAAAACTCTAGGTATATTACAAAGAAAAAAATAGAGGATTCCAACAAATAAAATAAGAAATAAGAGAGGAGATATAACGACTGACACTTCAGAAATACAAAGAATCATAAAAAATATTAGGACGACTGTATGCTAACAAATTATATAATGTTGAAGAAATTGATACATTCTTAGGAACATATGATCTGCCTCATCTGAATCATGAAGAAATAGAAAATCTGAATAAACTAATAAACAAGGAATGATACAAAATTAGTATATAAAGCCTCCTGACAAAGAAAAACCCAGGCCCAGAAGGCTTTCTGGATGAGTTCAACCAAATCTTTAAAAAAGAATTAACATCTGGGATCACATAGAAATTAAAGTCCTGTCCTACTGACACCACCACCCTCCGCCCCTTCTTCTGACTCAACAGTCCTAGCCAGATCAGCCCCATTCACATCCGATCCAAGGTCTTCAGCAGCTGCTGCATGAAGTAATCTTCTAAAAGTAACGCAGCTCCCTCAGCACCCTCAGAGCTGGAAAACTCCAGTTGTGAGTCTCATGTGATGAAGACTAGAAGTTCCAGGAAACTACCGACTCACACAAGATAGAGCAAAGAACCTCAACTTTTAGAAATAACCAAGGATCATTCATGACTGCTGTAAGAGCTTACACTCTAGGCACTAATTCTTTTGGGAGAGCATTTTCCGAATAAAAGTTTCTTCCCTGGGCTGCCTGGGTGGCTCAGTCAGGTAAGCATCTGCCTTTGTCTCAGGTCATGATCTCAGAGCCCTGGGATGGAGTCCTGCACCGGGATCCGTGCTCAGCGGGGAGTCTGCTTCTCCCTCTCCCTTTGCTGCTCCTCCTGCTTTTGCTAAAAAAAAAAAAAAAGAAAAGAAAAGAAAAAAAAAAAAAGAAGAAGAAGAAATTACTTCCCAAACAAAACTATTTAGCAGTCAGAACATATTAAGGTCATTAACCACAGACTATAGCAGAAATATAGTGTGAGAGAACATAGAATGTGGACAAAGAAAAAAAAAAGAGAAAACAAATGCTCTCTAGTTTCAGGTTCTCAAAGATACTAGCGAATCTCCGTCAGTCGACCAGAATCCACTGGCTGTAAATAGAGAGCCGTCCTTTGGGGTGATTCAATCCTCTTTCTCTGCCGGATCAGCTCTGCCAGCATCTCTGCTATTTGAGTGAGCTCCCTGGCCTTCCCTTTGGTCTTCTCAGACCTTCAGGTCATTCAGTCCTCTCCTCCATCATCTGGATTCTGAAGATGATTCAGGCCCTCTTCTCCTGTGTTTTGATTTGGATGTACCTATTGTCCATCTCCCACAACTTCCTCCTATTCAGATTGTGCTCTCTCTAGTGCTCCTGGATGAAGGCCACGATGTCCTCCTCCCATATCTGGTTGGTGACTAGAAGCAGGAACTCGTGGGAATCCTCCTCAGGCCCCAGCATTTCCACTTTCTCTCACTCCGCCAGCTCCAGGATGGTCAAGGGCGGCATTCTATCCTCTTCTCTGGAACTGTGGTATGGATGCCCAGAGCAAAGAGAAGAGGCATACTTTGTTCAAAATTTAAATTTTATGTGGCACACTATCTGATGTAACCTGACTGGTCAATTTGTTTGGAAACCCAACTCAACTTTATTTGATGTGGAACCTACAGTAGGAGATAAGATCTTGGTATTCTGTACAAGTTAATAAAATACCCTGATGCATTTCCGGGGATTCTGGGCATAAAATGGAAGATACATTTGCAAAAGCCCCTAAGGGGTGATGGAAGGAAAGGGGGAGGACTATCCCTTCTGGACCCTCCACTGTACAGGGACTGGGTATTTTTGAAGTTCATAAGTTGTCCTGCTGTAAGTTCACTTGAGTAGCAGACCTGACAAGAATGTAAGGTCAAAACTCTCCCATGTGTATTAAAAAAAAGTGATCATGTTAATGAAAATATTCTTTTTTCTTAAAAAGAAAAAAAAGAATTAACATCAATTTTCCTTAAATTATTATTATTATTTAAAGATTTTATTTATTTATTTGACAGAGAGAAACACAGCCAGAGAGGGAACACAAGCAGGGGGAGTGAGAGAGGGAGAAGCAGGCTTCCCGCCGAGCAGGGAGCCCGATGCGGGGCTCGATCCCAGGTCTCCGGGATCATGACCTGAGCCGAAGGCAGACACTTAATGACTGAGCCACCCAGGCACCCCCAAATTTCCTTAAATTATTAAAAATTTTGAAGATGGAATGCTTTCAAACTCATTCTATGGGACCAATATTACCTTGATAACAAAGCCAAATGAAGCTACTATGAAAAAAGAATTATAGGTTCTTTGATGCATATAGATAAAAAAATCTCAACGAAATTAAACTCAAATGTCAAATCAATTTCAATTGTACATTAAAAAGATCATACACAAGATAAATATATATTCGAAATATGCATTATACATAATGAAATATATATATATATATATATGTCACAAGAATATTATTTAGCCATTAGAAAAAAGGAAATTCTGCCATTTGTGAAAACATGGTTGGACCTTAAAGATATTATACAAAGTGAAAGAAGCCTCCAGAGAAAGACATACTATTTTTCTATGTAGAATAATAAAAAAATAAAGTTGAATACATAAAAATAGAGTAGAATGGTGGTTGCCAGGAACAGGAGGGTGGGGGAGATGGGGAGATGATCATCAAAATGTACAAACTTTCAGTTACAAGTTGAGCAAATTCCAGGGATCTAATACATAATATAGGAGTTAACAACACTTTATTGTATACTTGAAAGTTTATAACGTTTCACCATAACAACAACTGGTAATCATGTGAAGTGAAAGATATACTAATTCACTTTATATTGGTAAACATTCTGCAAAATACATATATTGTCATCATACTGTATACCTTAAACTTACACTGTGTCATCTTAATTATTGCTTAATAAAATTGGAAAAATATATAGTTCAATTCTATGTAAGTTTTTATTTGTAATGTTAAGATCATTAGCCTAAACTTATCCATGACATTAAACTTTTTTTCTGTACAAGATTTTGACACAGAAGTTAAGATTTTGACACAAGCATACCTATCAATTTTAAAATGTTTGGAACACTATGTCCCTTGTGGAATAGCATAAAAAAATATTTCTCTGTTAAAAGTCAGGAACAAGGATGCCTAGGTGGTTCAGTTGGTTAAGCGTCTGCCTTCAGCTCTGGTCATGATGTCAGGGTCTTGGGATCGAGCCTCGCTTTGGGCTGTCCGCTCAGCAGTGAGACTGCTTCTCCCTTTCCCTCTCTCTCTCTGATCTCTCCCACTTTTGTGCTCTCTCAAATAAATAAATAAAATCATAAAAAAAAGAAAAGAAAAAGAGGAACATCATGCCAAAGGCATTGACTTCCCATAAGGAGAACATGAATCTGGAAGGTATTACTGTTTCTGGGATAACGGTTTTTACATTTCAGTTACTTTGTCAAAGGAAGGGCATGTCTCAGTTTTGACCGAATGCAGTACGCTCAAAATACCATTTGCTAAATTTGAAGACAGAAACACCTTTAGATGTGACCTCTTACAACACTTCAGTGCTTCAGCATGACCGTGTGACCGGGGAACACCCCATAAAAGTAATATCATGTGAATCCTGAAATGAATCATCACGGCTGCTTCCAAGGAATTCAAACTAAGCTCTGTTCATCCATCTTCATCTAAGTTGACTGGTTCCTTGTTAAAGTCAACACAAGCACCTTTTGTTGCATTGATGTGCAAGTAAAACTCATACAGTTGTAGCCAAGTGAACAATGGGCAAAACCCCAGTGTTGGCTCCGAGAGTGATGTGCAATTCTTACCATGAGACACATTGTAACATGCTAATGATATTCAACTCTCAGGTTCAAATGGGACACCTGGAAATCATTTAATGTCTCCTTGGAAAAGGGCTCAAAGGAACCCCAGGAGATCTTTTAAACTGTCTAGGAAAATACAAGTGAATATCAAACATCTCTTTTCAGAAGAATTGTTGCAAACATTGGTTTATGCCTGTAAAGAAAACTGTGGAAAATCCAACTAGGTTGGGAATCTGGCAGGATGGCAAATATTTGAAAATAGGCAGCTAAGTCTTCAAACTTCCGATCAACCTGAGACCTGAATGGAGGGAGCGCCATTGTTCCACCACCACCCCCCACAAATAATAACTAAAACCAACCAAACAACATTTCTTGGTGAAAGAGATCAGGCTTCAGCGTTTGGCTCCTTAGGAGCGAAGAACATTTCCTGCCCTCTCTCACTCCTGCTTTCTCTTCTCTTCCCTTCCCACGGTTGTTGAACTGATCCCCAGTGCGAGGGAAATGCTGAGTTCTAGATTCAGAAGCTCATTAGTTATAGTTTTACAAGAGTGAGTAAATCAATATCAAACCTAGCTGGTAAGTAACAAAATTAAAAGTTACTGCCCCAGCTATCATTTTATCCACAGTCTCCTTGCTTGGGAAAAAAATTGAGAAAATACGCTTCTTCTACATGAATGCCTTTTTCCTTTTTCCCTGTCTGAAATCTCTCATCCTGCCCATCCCTCATAGACTAACTGTAATGCTCTCCTCGGAGTGCCACCTGGCGGGAGGGGTCCTTACCTGGCACTGTGTGTGTGTCCCCGGACTCCCTGCCTGGCGCCGCCTCTCTTCTCTACGTCTTGAGCTTCCAGAGGCCAGAAGCCATTTCTGATCTGTATTTGTATCTCCTGACAGTAAATGCAGTCGTGAACACTGGAGGCTTGGTAGGTCTTCTCAACTAATGAGTTAAAATGTATATTCTGTTTTCTACACACATTCTGCGATCAGTGTTGTCTGCGGCCAGCTCTCAGTGGCTCATGAGTGGGCTTATAAAGCGTTCAGAAATTTTGTGAGCCCAGCGTTAAATGCAGCCATTATTCAAAATTCCATTGCATATGCTTACAATGAAATACATCTTATTAAAAAGTAATAGGTGCTAAGGAAATGATCACGTCCTCATTATTTTACATTTTGCTCATATCTCCACTCCTGAGATTATTTCTGTTTATTGTGTATACAGGGTGGAAATGCTAGACAGTGACGAGTTTCTATCTGTCTCTCCTTGGCTCTGCATTCAATGACGTCAGCTTAGCAGTTTGAAATCTGCCACGGCTGGAGTGTTTGCCCCTTGGACATCAGCAAAACTACAAACCGGGGTCCCCTACCCATGAATCTATACTGAAATCAATTCTCCCTTATCCACATTCAGTACTCTCAGAATCATGTTTTCTAATTAACTAAACATGACACCAGGATTTTTTTCTACATATTGGCTGATAATAGTTAAAGATTTAAAACAGAGAAATGCATTTTATTTTACTTTTTTTTTTTAACATATATCGCTCTTTATTTTGATAACATCACTAGAAGTTCCCACTGATAAAAATAACTGTCCATATTATATATCAGGTATAGGACTTAAGGCCCTTATGCATATTTTCTCACGTAATCCTTGTAATGATCCTAAGAGGTTAGAATGACCAGTCCCATGATACAGATGAGGAACCTGAGGCTCAAGGA
>PITA01032244.1:0-14160 GCA_004023965.1 Spilogale gracilis
TCTGCCTCCTTCTATACTGTTGCTCCATCATCACTGTGTGGCTTCCTCTTCATGGTCCAAGATAATTGCTTGAGCTCCATCCCTCACATCCACATCCCAGATAACAGGTGGAAAATGAGAGAGAGGGAGGAAGAAGGAATGCCTCACCCAGAAGTACCACATGATACTGCTCTTTGTATCCTACTGTCAGAACTTAGCTGCAGGCAGACACATGATGACATGGCAAGCTGTCTTGACCCAGGTTAGCCATTTATGTGATGACAGGTCAGTTTCCTGTTACTAAAGAAAGAACAGATATTGAAGTGTGGTCACAATGCTTGGGTAAGAGGCAGGTTGAGGGATGACAGAGAGAGAGGACACAGATCTGCAGGAGAATTAAAAAGGGAGTCCTGTCTTACCACAATTGGGTATGGTAGCAAGAAGGCAGGCTGTGGTAGGCTGATTAATGGCATCCAATAATATTCAGGTACTAATCCTGGGAGCTGTGAATATGACCTTATTTGACATAAGGGACTTAGCAGATGTGATTTCATTAGGGTCTTCAGGTGGGGAGATTGTCCCGGATTAGCTGGGTGGACTCTAATTGAAAACACTTGTCCTGGTAAGAGGGCAGCCGAGGGAGACTTGACTCCAGAGAAGAGGTGATGACCAGAGCAGAGACTGGGGTGATACGCTTTGAAGATAAGAAAGGGGCCACAAGTCCAGGAAGGCAGGCAGCCACCAGAAGTTGAAAAGGCAAGGAAATTAATTTTTCCCTGGATCCTCCCTGAGGAATGAACCCTGCTGACACCTGGATGGTAGCCTTTGAAATCTCACTTTCACCTTCTGGCCTCCAGAACTGTAGGAGAGTACATTGTGTTGTTGCAAGCCACTGAGCTTGTGGTGATTAATTACACCAGCCTTAGGAAATGAATACAGTGACCTTGCCCTAGACAGCTCATGTTCTCTAGGAGAAGTAACTGGAGTAGGAGCTCCCCTGAGAAATTGGATGTTGGCTAAAGTCTTCCAGGGAATCAAAGTGATTATAGATACAGCACTTCCTTTTCTGGGTATTTGCCTGAAGAAAGCAAAACACTAAGTCAAAAAAGATAGCTGTACCCTCTTGTTCCTTGCAATGCTGCTGAGACTAGCAAAGGCATGGGAGTACCCTAAGTGTCCATTGATGGATGAATGGATAAGGAAATATGGACAATACACACAATGGAATGTTATTTGGTCATAAAAAAGGGAAATCTTGCCATTTGTGACATCATGGGTGGGCCCTGAGGGCATTGCACTAAGTGAAATAAGTCAGAACAAGACAAACACTGGATGGTCTCACTTATATGTGGAACACAGAAACAACAAAGAAACAAAACCAACCTCATAGAAATAGAGAACAGATTGGTGGTTGCCAGAGGCAGGGGTAGACCTCAGGCAAAATGGGTGAAAGGATCAAAAGGTACCAACTTCTAGCTATAGACTAAATGTCATGGGATTGTTATTCATATTCATAGGGTCCCTCTGGCTGTCTATGGGGAACAGACTGAGGAATTTGATGCAGGAGTAGGGAGCCCAGGGAGGAGGCTGCTTCCATGATCCAAGTAGGAGAAGGTGGACAAGACCAGGGTAGGGGCAGTGGAGAGAGTGAGAAATGGTCAGATTCAGCACACACTTGCAACTAGATTTACTAATGAAATGTGGGAAATGACAGGTCTTTCATCTGATAACTACAGTTAATAATCTGTATTACATACTTGAAAGTTGTGGGGCTCCTGGGTGGCTCAGTTGGTTAAGCGTCTGCCTTCAACTCAGGTCATGATCCCAGGGTCCTGGGATGGAGTCCTGCATCAGGCTCCCAGCTCAGCAGGGAGCCTGTTTCTCCCTCTGCACCCCCCCAGCTCGCTCTCTCTCTCTCTCTCTCTCTCTCTCTCTCTTTTAAAAATAAATAAATAAAAACCTTAAAAGTTGCCAAGATAGTAGATCTTAAAAATCCTCACCACAAGAAAAAAAATTTGTAGCCATATATGGTGATGGATGTTAACTAGATTTATTTGGTGTTCATTTCACAATATATACCAATATTGAATCATTATGTTGTATACCTGACACTAATATAATGTTATATGTCAAGTGTACCTCAATCTTTTTTAAAAAAGTGATAATGGGAAGCAGGGGGAGGGGACTTCCAGAAGTCAAGGGATGGGTTAGATTGATGTTAAAACAATTCAAGGTGATATTACTAAAATTAAAAATAATGGCAGTAACAATAAATAAAAGTGATATAGTAATAGTGCCCACTTTCTATGTGCTATATTCTCTGCCAAAAGCCTCACACACATGTTCTCACTCTTCACAGACACTCAGTGGGTTGGTGACGATAACCTGTGAGTTAAGAGAGGCTGGGTTTTGTGGTATAACAAGTAGACCTCAGGGGCTGACATCTGCAAAGGTCCATTTCTTTGTCCTGCTGTGTGCTCATCACAAGTCAGTTTGGAGCTCTGTTTGCTATTGTCTTTACTCAGACAATACCTGCATCATTGCTAATTTCTGGTCATAGGAAAAAGCAGACAAAGCACTCACTGGACCAGAAATGACATGTTATACCACTCACATTTGGGGGTGGGGGAGGGGGATAATTGGCTTCACGAAGTAGACAAAAAACATTGTCCTTGTGGAGATTATATTCCATCTGGGGAGACAGGCAATAAACAAAAAAAATAAATGAAATGACTGAATGCCAGATGGTATACACGCAATGGAGAAAAGTGAATCAAGTGAATCAAGCAGGGAGCATGGAGCAAGGTGGGAACAATGTTGAATGAGTGGCCAGGGAAGCCTCAGGAAGAAGCATTTGAACAAAGACTTGTGGAGGGGGGGGGAGGGAGCTATGGCAATACTGTGGGGAGAGCATTCCAAGCAGAGGGAACTGCCAGAGCAAAAGAGTATTTGAGAAATGGCAAGGAATTTGTGTGACCACAATGCAGAGAGGTAAGAAGAGAGGGGGAAGAGATGGGCTCAGAGAGGTCATGGGGGCAGGTCATATGGGGCCTTATATGAGGACTTTGTCTTTTACTCTGAGTGAGATGGAGCCAGGAGAGAGCAGGGCAGAATTCTGACCTGACTCAGGTATTCATAGGGTCCCTCTGGCTGTCTATGGGGAACAGACTGAGGAATTTGATGCAGGAGTAGGGAGCCCAGGGAGGAGGCTGCTTCCATGATCCAAGTAGGAGAAGGTGGACAAGACCAGGGTAGGAGCAGTGGAGAGAGTGAGAAATGGTCAGATTCAGCACACACTTGCAACTAGATTTACTAATGAAATGTGGGAAATGACAGAAAAGGAAGGAGCCAAGTATGATTCCAAGGTCTTTCATCTGGGGGTCTGGAAAGATGAGCTGCCATCTTATAGAAATAACAGTTTTATAGATTTTATTTCTTTATTTCACAGAGTGAGAGAGAGAAAGAGAATAAGCAGGGGGAACAGCAGAGAGAGAGGGAGAAGCAGGATCCCCGCTGAGCAGGGAGCCAATGAGGGACTCGATCCCAGGAAACTGGGATAATGACCTGAGCCAAAGGCAGACGCTTAACTAACTGAGCCACCCAGGTGCTTCCTAAATGAGATCTTTAAACAAATAAAAGTAAAGAAATACACAATTACCTTAAGTCCTAAAAAGTTAACAGCATCCAATAAGATCCAAGGGATGAAAGAAACCACCCTTCTCTGGCAGACAATTGTGTTCAGAACCATGGAGAGCAGCCAGTGGTGCTGCCTTCTCGGCACTACCGACTAACTCTTCTTAAAGGGGTTTCCACTAGCCAATCTCTCTTTTGATCATTATTCAGAAGATGGCAAGGGAACTTTTAGAATCAGTTTTTGTTGCTTCTGGCTTATTAGGTGGTTCAGTGTGCATCTGAACTTGAGCTGTTTTCTGTGCCCAAGAACAAAGTTAATTTGTCCTTGTCCTTGAAACTAGAGTTGGAGATATGAATTTAAGATGTGTTAGACTGCCTTATCATTCAAATTATTTTCCTACATTTTAAAATGAGGAATCCACTTACTGGGGGGAATTTATAAACCTCTGTCCTACTGACCTCAGGCTTGGCTATGTCACTTGTTTTGTCTAATGAAGGGAGGTAGAAGAGAAGTGGTGTGTATCATTTCAGAGCAGTGTTGTAAGAGCAAGTGCATAGACCCCCATTTACTCTAATCTCTCTAATCTAAACCCAGAAATATCTCAATTAGGGCTGCACCTTTATCCTGAATTCCAGCGAAGAACTGAGATTCAGTCTACCCATGATGATCATGTTGTATGAATGAGCTATAAATCTTTGTTGTTATTAAACACTGAAAATTGAGGTCGTCTATTACTATGGTATAACCCAGCCTAAGCTGACTGATGCAAGTGTATCAGCAAGAAGGTGGTTAGTGAATCCATGTATTTGTGAATGTATATCATACATACAGGAATGTATGATACAACTGCAGAGAGACTATAAAGAGGGAAAAGAGAAGAGGGACAGGACCATGAGAAACTCCAGTATTTAAGGGTGGGAAAAGAAAGAGAACCAATAAATGTGACTGAAAAGAAGCAGCCATAAGTGAAGGAAAGTATAATATCACAAAAATAAAAGTGGGAGAGAGTTACAAGAAGGAATTGGTAAGGAACAGGTTCTACATTGCTGAGAGGCCATCTGGGAAGAGAACCAGGGAAGCAGTCAAAGGATTTAGCTATGAAGATATTGTTGGTGTTGAGTGGAGCTTTGGGGGCAGAAGCCAGCTGTAGGAGCTGTGGAGACTGGAATAGGTAAGAAAGTGGAGCCAATGAAAAAGAAAGATAGAGAAATAGTTGGAAAGAGAAGTACGGACTAAAGAAGGGATCTTATAAACAGCAAGCCTAATGATAAGCAGGTACTAGTAAACATTGAAGTTTGAAAAATGGAGGGTAAGAGGGGGTAATTTATGGAGGAATGAAATAGCAGGGGCCAGGATCAGGCACTGGCCCAATTAGGCAGAAAGACAGCTCATCCACAGTGACAGGAGAGAAGGGGAGTGTAGGAGCAGGTAGGAGAGTGGTGTAGATAATGAGGAATTTCTACCTGGTAGCTTCTATAAGACAGAGGGCAAAGCAATCTGTTTGGAAAAAGAGAAATGATTGAGTAGTGGATATGAGAAAGCAGAAATTATAAAGAGCTGGGGTGGAACTTTCAAGAAACAGAAGTTTTAAGAAATAGTGATGTCAAAAAGATAGGGGTAAGCAGAAGAGCCCGGTTCCTTGGATTGCAGCTCCAGATTGTTTATCTTTGTGACTTCTTCCATGCAGAGTGAATACAAGGACACTTTGAAGCTCCAGCAAATGATGGAGACAGAATAATTCCATGCAGTCAAAATACTTCAGCATTGAGGGAAATTCACCTTTCACTTCCATGTGTATCATTAAAGATGTTTTGACTGCAAGTAACAGAGAGTCCTAAACCAACTGGCTTAAAAAGTGAAGTGAATTTTTTATCTCACATAAAAATAAGTAATGAATATAGACACACAAATTTCTAACAAAATATTAGCACATAGAATTCAGCAAAGGATCAAAGACTTAGATACCATGACCCAATGGGGTTTATCCAAGAATGCAAGATGGGCTCGATATTTGAAAACTAAGCAGCATAATCCACCAAAACAGGCTAAAGGAAAAAAACCTCATGTGACCATATCAACACCCATTCATGATTTTTTAACTCTTAGAACAATAGGAATGGAAAAGAACTTTCTCAAGTCGATAAAGAGCATGTACAGAAACTCCAAAGCTGACATTACACTTAATGATGAAAGACTGAAGGCTTTCCCCCTAGAACAGGGAAAAGGTGCCCTCTGTCACCAATCTCATTCAACATAGTACTGCAGTTCTGTCCAGTGCAATAAGACAAGAATAGGAAATAAAAGCATATAGAGTGGAAAGGAAGAAATAAAGCTGTTCAGATGACACAATTGTCTGCATAAAATGATGCCCATGGTGGAGTTTAAATGACTTTTTGGCTACAACCCTGCCATTCCTCCTCAGAGATTTCCACCCTGGCAATAGTCACTCCAGGTTTGGAATCACAGTAGGTTTAGGAGAATGAACCACAAATATATTGCAGTCCAATTGTATTTCCCAGCAATATCTCTATCCCACATGCTGTACTGCAATGTGACATTGCTACTCCACCATCAAGAGTGAGTTTTATTTTTGACCATCCTCTCAAATCTGGACAGAGCCTGAGACAGCTGGGACCAATAGAATATAGTGTCATTTCTGGACCAAGCCCTTAACTAGCCTTCAGCTTTCACTTCCTGTCCCTTAAACACTGCTTGGAGGGCAGCCAACTCCTTTCTGAGAAGTTCATCTGCTCAGGGACGGCAGCACTGGGAGAAGTCTGAGTCAAGTGGAGAAGCCACTTGCAGATGTTCTGGTCAACACTCCTGGCTGAGCTCGCAGCCAGCCATATGAGTGAGCCATCAATGGCATCCAAGTCCGTCAAAACTTCTGATCAATCAAGTCCCAGCTGACATGTGTCTGCAGCCACAAGAGAAGCCCAAGTGGAATCATTCGCCCAAGGGTGAACCAGAGAGGGACAAGGATGGGACAGGTGAGAGGGCACTGAGTACATTATGCACAGAAAACAATTGCCAACTCTGGACAAAATGATTTTTTAAAAAAGATTTTATTTATTTATTTGACACAGAGAGAGAGATCACAAGTAGGCAGAGAGGCAGGCAGAGAGAGAGGAGGAAGCAGGGTCCCTGCTGAGCAGAGAGCCTGATGCGGGCCTCAATCCCAGGACTCTGAGATCATGACCTGAGCCAAAGGCAGAGGCTTTAACCCACTGAGCCACCCAGGTGCCCTGGACAAAATGATTTTTTAAAAGGATTTTATGTATTCATTTGCCTAAGAACAAGCAAGTGAGAGTACAAGCAAGGGAGGCTGCAGGCAGAGGCAGGAGCAAGCTCCCCACTGAGTAGGGAGCCTGATGTGGGGCTCGATCCCAGGACCCTGGGATCATGACCTGAGCCGAAGGCAGATACTTCACCAACTGAACCACCCAAGAGTCCCTGGACAAAATGATTTTTAAAAAACAACTATGTAGGGGGAAGCTGGGTGGCTTAGTTGGTTAAGTGTCTGCTTTCAGCTCAGGTCATGATCCCAGGGTCCTGAGATCAAGTCCTGCATTGGGCAGAGACCCTGTTTCTCCCTCTGCCTGACGTTTCTCCTACTTATGCTCACTCTCTCTCTCTCTCTGAAAAGTAAATAAAATCTTAAAAAAAAAACCAAACAAACCATGGGCGCCTGGGTGGCTCAGTTGGTTGGGTGACTGCCTTCAGCTCAGGTCGTGATCCTGGAGACCCGGGATGGAGCCCCACATTGGGCTTCCTGCTCAGTGGAAAGCCTGCTTCTCCCTCTCTCAGTCCCTCTGCTTGTGTTCCCTCTCTAGCTGTGTTCCTCTCTGTCAAATAAATAAATAAAATCTTTAAAAAAAAACAACAACTATTTGGGGGTGCCTGAGTTGCACTGTCGGTTAAGTGTCCAACTCTTGGCTTTGGCTCAGGTCATATCAGGGTCTCGATCTTGGGGTCACAAGATGGAGCCCAGTGTCGGACTCTGTTCTCAGTGCAGAATCTGTTTGGGACTCTCTCTCCCTCAAATAAATAAATAAATAAAACTTTTTTTAAAAGAAAAATATACAAAAACCCACAATGATTTAGAGGTGCTTGGGTGGCTCAATCCATTAGATGTCTGACTCTTGACTTCTGCTGGGGTTATGATTTCAGGGTCATGAGATCAAACCTTGTGTCAGGGTCTGCACTGGGCATGGAGCCTGCTTAGGTTTCTCTCTCTCCCTCTGCCCTTCCATCCATCCCCAAATAATTTTTTTTTAATTTTAGAAATTAAAAACAACTATGCCGAGGCACTGGAGAGAAACCAGAAGCAGGCAGAAACTGGAGAGGATTCAATCTTCAAATGCACTGTGTCAGATCTAAGTTTATATGGCTTTTCCCCTGGGGAGGCATCTCTGTCCAAGTGGTAAGGGACAGCTAGAACTCAAGCAGAAAACCATGGTCATTAACCTGAGGTGTCAGCCACCAGGTGTAGTGTCCCATGTGCCAAGACCGGAAAGAGGCCCCCAAGAACTAAGGATGGATTCTCACAACATCTCAAGGAAATGAGGACCTCTATCTTTCAATTGCAAGGAACCGAGTCTGCTGACAACTGGAATGAGCTTGGAAACAGGTTCTTCCCAGAGGAGTCACCCCCACCCCCAATAAAAATCCAGCCAGCAACACATTGTTCAGCCTCGTGAGACCCACAGCAAAGAAACTACCAAGCCCACCAGGATTTCTGACCTACAGAACCATGAGATCTGTCTTGTTTGGAGAGGCTAAGTTTGTGAAAACTGGTATGGCAGCAAAATAAACAAACAAACAAACAAACAAACAAAAAACAAAGAAACCTAAAAACTTAGTCCATGGGGGCGCCTAGGTGGCTCAGTTGGTTAAGCGACTGCCTTCGGCTCAGGTCATGATCCCGGAGACCCGGGATCGAGTCCCACATCGGGCTCCCTGCTCGGCGGGAAGCCTGCTTCTCCCTCTCTCACTTCCCCTGCTTGTGTTCTCCCTCTCTAACTGTGTTTCTCTCTGTCAAATAAATAAAATCTTAAAAAAAAAAAAAAACTTAGTCCATGCAACCCAAAGTCCCACACCACAAGGAGCATTGTTTCTTCATTTTTTTATTTGCACAATTTTTATACAAAGTAGAAAAATAAACATTTGAGAACCCCTACACATAGATACATAAATAATGATTTAGTGGCAATACATTAAAAAAAGTGGCTGATGCATAAATAATATCTGAGATGTCGGGACAGGTGCGAGTGGGTCTCAGGGATCACACACAGAGTTCTCCAATGGTCACGCATTTCACGTCCCGGGTGAGGAGGCGAAAGAGGTTGAACATGACAGAGGCTTCTAGGCAGCCGAGGGATTCCTATGGGGAGAAAGGGCTGGGTCACTGGCTGTCCATTATCTGGGCTCCCAGTTGTCCCCAGACACTGGTCACTCCCTGCTCACCCACCTTCTTTGGGGCCTCATGGAGCCGGTGCAGCCAGTGGTGGAGGCGGCCTCGGGGCCGGGGGCCTGCTGGGGGCTGAGCCTCGACCTGTGGGCAGAGGAGGGTGGTGTATGAGGCAGGGCCCGGGGCGGACAGGGATGTTCAGGCAGTCAGAGTGCAGAGAGGACCCAGGTGCCCCGAGCACTCACACAGGCCTGGAGCTCAGAGTGGATGTGGCGCAGAGTGTGAAGGGGCTGGTCCAGGATGTCCCCCAGGGAAGAGTCAGCCATGGTCTCCAGGACCTTCAAGGTCAAGGTCAGCTCGGCCTCCAAGGCCACAGGGCGCTCCCACACCTGAGGACAGGAGATGGAGACAGATGAGAGTTGCATGCAAGGGAGGACAGGTGGGGAGGGCTGAGGAAGGGCCAGGTGGAGGTGACAGGTGAGAGGGCACAATCAGTGTGCTCAGGGAGGGGAAGCCATGTATGGTGCTGGTGGGACAGGACGAGGAGAGAGGGACACGTGAGAAGGAGCAGGTGAAAGGGTCGCCTAAGGAGCCAGAAGAGGAGGACCAGGGAGGGCAGGGGTGATTTGAATGTCCCCTTACCTGCAGCTGCTGCAGCTCCCAGGTCCGGGGGAAGAGGCGGGGCCGGCAGCTCCAGGCCTCCAGGGAGAGGGACTCTTCCTGGAGAGCAAAGGCAGAGGTCAGCCCCCAGCAGGTGGGACAGAGGGGAGAACACTCCAGTAGGACTGAATGATCCTAACAGCAGGAAGATCCAAGGTTAACTTGTAAAAGGAAGGTAGAGACACCTCCACGCTGGGAGGACATGAGTCTGGTCACCGTAGGACTGGGGGAAGTTAGCCCAGCGAGGGAAGGGTGCAGGCCCCCCTGCGGGGGAGGGCAGCATGGTGACCCAGAGAGGCAGGGGGAGGAGGCAGGGCAGTGGGCAGACTCACAAAGGTGTCCTTGGCCCTCTTGAAGGCCTGCAGCTCTTGTGGGGACAGAGACTGGAACTGGGCCAAGTGGCAGCCCCCTGCATCGGGGAAGGCCCCAAGGGGCTTGGGGCCGGGAACTGCTCCGGTCTGGGTCAGCACTGAAGCCAGTAGCACCAGCAGGCAACCCCCAGCCACATCTGTGATGCAGAAGGACAGAGTTGGGGGGGTCAGGGAGCATCAGGCATTGAGGGTGAGGGGAGGGTCACAGATCATGACCGGGGGCTCACCCGGCTTCATTCCTGGATCCTGATCTCCTTCAGCCTATAGGGGAATCCAGATGTTCCCTTCGAGGCTGTCGCCTGGGGTCCCCACTCAGTCTCGTTGAGACTCTCGGACTTCAGTGTCCTCCTCTGGAACCCTGGAGACTGCCCTGTCTGCGTCTCTGAACTTAAAGCTTCTTCTCAGATATGATTCCTGCCTGAGCCCCATGGTGCAGCATTTAACTTGGACAGATGGGCAATTCCAGCTGATGTAGGAAAAGTGAAAACACAGCCCGAGGTTAACATCCACCACCAGGGGAGGCCCCAGGGAGGGGAAGCCCAGAGCTAGCTGAGCCCCAGGAGCGAAAGAGAAACTGGACTCTGATTCAGTGTTTACCTGCAAGGTGAGTTCAGAAGATGAATTGTCCAGCTGGGGCAGCTTCAGCCCTGCTGGGAGGGGTCACAGTGCCCGAAAGGGGCTAGATTCAGGCCTAGGGCGGGAGGGCCCAGAGGGACTGCCCATTCTACAGGATACCCTCATGCAGGGAAGGGAGGGAAAAGGCACCCTTAGGGGCTGGTGCCACAAGGAACTTGGAACTTCCAAGAGGAAGGCTGTGTAGGGGGGAGGTGGAAGGCTGCTGGGAGCAGGGAGAGTCAGAAAGGCAAAAGAGCCCAGCATTAAGACAGGACCCCAGCTATTTCCCCACCTGCCCCGCCTACTATCGACAGAGAGAGAATGGGGGAGGAGGAGAGCCTCCATGAACATCTTCCCTTGTCCAGGCCCAGAAGGACCCAGGACTATGACGTTCTGCTAAGGAGTTGGGGTGCGCCCACGGTCTTGAAGGGAACCAGCTCTATTTTGACAAATGCCTTCATTTATGCACCGAGTACTTATTCAGTCCCAGGCACTGCCCAGAGTGCCAGGAATTGAGTACAGAAAACAAAGAAACAAACATAAAACAATCCTTCATGGAGCCCCATTACTAGAGAGGAATAACAGACAGTGTTGGGAGGGGAGCACATGCTATGTGTTATGTCAGGAAACAGAAAACGGGGTGGGGGGAGATCATGCAGAGATGAGAGCAGAGAGCACGAGGAAGTTTGTATTCGTGAGATGGCCTGAGAAAATGACGTTTGAGCAAAGTCCTAAAGGAAGTGAGGCAGGGAGCTATGTGACGATCTGAGGGAGGAGCCTTGTGGATAAAGGTAACAGTCAGTGCGAAAGGAAAACAGAAACACCCCCATTTTGTTGAGCACTTGCATGTCTCACCTGGTAGCAGAGTTTTCGCCACAATGTAGAATTGAATATCCACATTAACACCAAGCGCATACTGGGCTTTGCCTACATTGTAAGTAAGATGTAACCAGCAGGGACTCAGAGAGGTTAAGAGACCTGCCCAAGGTCACACAGCAAGTAAGTGATGAGGGCTGGGTAGTAGTGAATTTTGCCTGACACCTAGACAGTATCCACTATAGTCTCTGGCCTTTGTGTTGCTAGATTTTCTGGAACCGGAGGTGATGAGTTTTTTGGAGAGAAGGTGTTGAATCCTTTTTGACACTTGACTTTCCTTTATTCATAACTCCAGAGACAGGGAAAAAACGTTGAGCTCTGACATATCAAAATCTTTCAAAACCAAGAGCAGGGATTGAGCGACTGACCTTCCAGTGCACTGGTCAATGTGTCAGTTGCAGGGGCCTTCATTCAGGGGAGAAGACATTGCATCTCAACAGTGAATTATGAAAATTGACATCTCAAAATTCCTAAACTTCATACTTATTTTTCTTACAAAGGAAGTTCAGTGGGGGGGGTTAAGAGCACTTCCAGGCCCTGGGACTAAAGGGTCTAGGGTTCAGACCTGGCTCTGATCCTCACTAGCTGTGTGACCTTGAGAATGAGGCATGAAGTTAGCAACAGACATTGTCAGCCCACAAATCTGACCAAGTTAAAACAAAGTACAATTGTTTGTGTACTTATGTGGGTGTGGTTAATAGTGGAGACCACTTATTAAGACCACACTATGACCTCACCTGGAAGCTCTATAAATACTATTTCAATGTACATTAGTTGCTTGCAAAGACAGTATAATATGTCATTGTACAGATGGGCAAATCAGAGAGAAAGATTTTGCCCAGAGTTATTCCATAATTAAATGGCAAGGTCAGAACTAAAATTCAAGTTACTGGATTTCCCTTGCTCTCCACTTTTACTGAACAGTACACCCCAAGATGGTCACAGGGGAAACAACCAATGAAAATGCAATAATGTTTAATAACTGGCAATAAATTAACACCAGCAGAAAGAATGGCACATAAACACGGGAATTTTGCAAATACAAAACACCCATGAGTAACAGAATCCAAAAAAATGCAATAACTTAAAAATTTTAGGTCTCTTGGTTACCAATCCCCTCGGGGAATGTATAGAGCCTTCCCACTGGGGAGATTCAAGAGTCACAGATTCATACAGTCTCAAAGTGGGAGTTGAAGATTCAAATCCGGGGTGGGACTAGTCCTGGAAGAGGCTCTCTGGGGTCCTGGTAAGCACAGAAGTAGAAACCGATCCCTGGCAGGCAGCCGGTCAGCAACCAAGGCAGAATCCACCCTCAAGTCACTTCCAGCCATACTAAGGCTCCTGGGAGATCATGAGGCAACTAGTCCCATGTAAATATCGCAGCATCCCAGGCAACGCGGTCTGGTCTTGGGGAAAGTACCAACACCTCTGGCTCTCAGGGCAGGTGGGTCGAGGTCCAGCCTGGAGGTCCAGCCAACGCAGGCTGAGAGTCTCGGGAGCCTCATGGCCTACTGGCTGAGACACCCGCCGCGCCAGTGGGCCGCAGAAGACGCCCCCACCCACCCACCCTGCAGTCGCCCAGCTGCAGAGGCGCGGGTCCCAGGCAGAGCCGCCGCCGGGATCACAGACAAGGCCCCGAGTTCGCCGCCAGCTTCAGGTCCCACGTGAGCAGGCGCAGGAGGTTGAAGATGACGCTGGCTTCGTGACACCGGGGCGAGTCCTGGAGCCCGGGGAAGGAGGCGGAGCCGGGCTGAGCCAGGAATTCCCTTGCGGACAAAGTCCCCTGCAATCGCTCAGCGCTCCGAGTCTGAGCTCCCATCGCGTCTCAACCTCCCACGGTCCTCCCTGAGGTCTAACCGCCCCACCGCCCGCGCCACTCACAGCTCTCGGTGTTGGGGGGCGCCTCCTCGGTGGCCGCAAGGACTTCCTCCACGAGCCTGGCCGCACCAGCTCGAGCTGCAGGGGGAACACGAGGGCCATGGAGACGGCGGAGAACCGAGCGTCCCGGCCACTCTGCCCGTGACCCTCCCAGCCGCAGACCAAAGCTCGGGTCCGGGCACAGCGAGACCACGCGAATCGTGGCTGCGGAACAGACTGGCCAAGCGGGTGGGCCTGGGCCGGAGGCCGGGGGCGCAGAGCCAGCTGGGAGGGCCCGAGGGGCCGGGGGCGCGGGCGGCACTCACGCAGGCCCCCACGTCCCGCCGCGCGGCCGCCAGCAGCTTCAGGGTCGGGCCGGTGCCGGGAAACCGCTCGGGGCTCGGCAGGCGGCTCAGCACCGCCTGCGCCTCCGCCAGGCCCCGGACCACCAAGCGGAGGCGCGCGCACGACTGCGAGGGAAGCGGATGCCAGTTAGCGAGGCCGCGCCGGCGGTCCGTCGGATCCCCCATCCCGCGTCCCCCCCACCCCCGACGGCTCGCCCCCCTCACCCAGGGCGGCGGAGGATCCCTCCTTGGGCGGAAGGAGCAGTTGCGCGGCCTCCAGCTCAGCGTCTCCTCCTCCTGCGGGACAGGGGCCGGGCTGAGGCTGGGCCTCCTCGACAGGCCCCCGAAGCGCTGCGACGCGTAACGCGCCTGGCCAGGACGGTCCCGCGGATTGTGCACGGAACCGCGCAGCTC
>PITA01032245.1:0-14177 GCA_004023965.1 Spilogale gracilis
TAAGATGATAACTGCCCCATCTGTTCTCGTATCATTTTCCTTTACTTCTGGGCATCCTGTGCGATAAGCCTTTTATCAGCCAGCCAGGAAACACCGAGTGGGTTCTTGCGGCAAGGAGGTCCCTTGGAGCAACATGCCATTTCAGGGCACCTTCTACTAGATCCTTCTTTAGAGAGGGGCCCTGCCCCCTGGGGAGAGCTGCTGTGGGTTTTTCATACCACTCCGTGTTCCTGGGGACAATATATCATCTATGGAAGGTGCCATAGCCATTGGCGCAGCCCAAGCCATTGGCGCAGATGGGGCTGCCCAAGCCATTGGCGCAGATGGGTCGCTGCCCGTGGGGGTCCCCGTGGTGCCCAGAGGGAGTGAGGCACAGGGAAGGACCCACGAGAGAGAGACGGGTAAGTTCTGGGGTGGGGTAAGGTCAGCAATGGGGTGAGGCTTTGGGAAAATATCAGAAACTGGAAGGTGGCCAGGTCAGGAATGTGCTGCTGGGCTTTGAACACTTCCTGTGTGCCAAGCCACCTGCTAAGGGGTCAGAGATGGCAGGTTGACTCAGGGTGGGTGACGTGTCTGCTCCCAGCCACCTCAGACCATGCCTGTGCATTTTGTTCACCTGTGCAGAAATGGCCACATCCAAATAAATGCTTCTGCCCCCTGGCCCGCGACCATGGCCATCAGCACGGCAGTGATCTTCCAGTACAGAAGGATCTGAAGCGGCAGGCAAGCCCTGGGGCTCGGTCCCTCTTGGTGGCCCGCGGGGATTGCTTCACCTTGGAACCCGGCCACCCGGGTCTCCAGAGCCAAGTTTGTACAATGGAGACATTCATAGCCTTTGTCTTTGTTACTCAGAGGAGGGACGGAGCTGGCGCCCTGTCTCTGAGGTGGGTAGAGCTGGCCGAACACTTCCCTGGAAGAGGGGTCTCCCACGCCTCAGGGGCTGTCAGGAGAAGTGTGTGCTTGTCCCCAGGAGGGCTGGCCAAGTGCAGAGTGGGGGGTGGCAGCCGGGTTCTCCAGACCCTCTCATGGGAGGAGAGGGGGCCGCACGCCTCGGACAACAACTGAAGGTGGGGTACCGAAGGCAGGATAAGCAGCCTCGGGGGCTAAGGGGAGTCTGTTTCCTAGAGCCAACTGCTTTTGATCAGGAAAGCAAAAGGGTCAAGGTCTAAGAGTGCTCCAGGCTTCCCTCTCAGGACTTCGTGGGTGAGGAAGGCAGGGTATAGAGGTCCTGCTACTTCTTTATCACCTTGGAAAGAATGCTAACTCCTGAGATCATTCTGCTTATCTTGGGATGCTTACTGTCTTTGAGCCTCAACTTTCTCAGTCATGCAGGGAGGGAAACACCGGCTGAGAGGGTGAGTCCTGGAACCCTGTGTGGTAGGCTGGAGGCTATCTATGCAGCTAGCACTTTACATATTAGCATCGCTCTTGTTACTCTTAGGAAGATAAAGTCAATGATCTGCAGATGGGTAAGAACCATATATGGGAAGTGCACAGTACACCTGTCCTCTCCCATTACTTAAATTATGACCCACACTCACCAAAATGAAACAAAACCAAGCCACCAAAAACCCAGACAAAGGATTGCATTTTCTACGGCTCTTGAGGGACCAACGTGCTCTGGAGGAAAGATGTACGACTGAATCGTGCACCTTATAAAGGAAAGTCGTATTCCTATCTGGTAAATAAGCTCTTCCTAAAAGGTCAGGGGTGGGGCTATGGTCCCCAGCTCGACCTTCACTTGTGCAGGTAACTCCTGGCAACGTGTACTTCCTCAGAGTCCGAGGCTGAAGCCCTGTGGCTTTCAGGGTTAATAGCCAAGGGAGAGTAGGGAGCATACCGTACAAGGCCTGGATCCCTTTCACATCGTCCTTGGGCAGGTGGAATCCGAAGGGATGCTGGTACTTATAGGTTGGGTACATCAGTGCTGATGGGTCTGTGGAATGGGCCAGGCCCAGGGCGTGGCCAAATTCATGGGCGGCAACGGTGAATAAGTTGAAGCCTACACAACAGGAGACAGAGAAAGACATCATTAACTTGGGGTTTTGTTTTCAATATCTTCTGTCTTTACAGAAGAACTGATGCCCCAAGCATAGGGGCATTTTCTTTTCCTAACCAGATTAGGTACTGGTACTGAGATTTGCTGACAATTCCCTAGCACTCTCTCCCTTGGCTAGGAAGGGCTTTGGAGTGGGGAAGGCTGGAAGTGTCCATCAGTCCATTTTCTTCCTTGTCAGTGGTGCTGGATCCAGAGGGTCTCCATATGGCCACTCGGAGCCCTGAGACCCAGATCAGACTTGAGACGCTTCACCAGCACCTGCCAGGACATGCCACCCCCTCTTGTCCACACACACTTCATGGGGAAGACAGGTAGATGATGAGCCTGAGATCCTGGGGCTTTAAAACCCATTCCCATCGCACTTCTCAGGAGAGTACGGATTTCCTCAGGTCCTCACTGAACAGAGCCTGCTTCTAAGTACAAGTAAGGGATAGTAAATTCTATGGAAAGAAAAAGAGAGCCGTGCAGAGGAGGGATGGCTGCTCCTCGGGACCGCAGGCAAGGACCAGAGCTCAGACGAGTCCACAGCACAGGTGAGGGTAAATCTTTTCTCTTATGGTGTTCCCTTTTGGATTTTTGGCTTACTTGTTTTCCTAGCCAGCCTCCCTATTTAAAGGGTGGCTTAGGACGTTGAACCTCAGGGTTTCATGGTGGAGGCCCAGAAGAAGGTACCATATTTTCCAGGTTATGGTGAATTGTGCATATATACCATTCATTCCCATAGTCCACTTCTCAGCATTGTCGAAATGGGTGTCGCCTCCCAGGCCTTCCCCAGGCGCAAATGCGTGGGCGAGAGTCCCCCGAGGGCCGTCGAATGGATAGGAATCCCCGTGATCTAAACAGGTAGGGAGAAACGCCGACAGCAGTGAGTCCTCCCAGCAATTTTGTGGCATGCTTCACGTTATAGGGAAGGAACACCTTTTTAAAAAAGTTTTTAAAATAGTGTTGATACTCCTCATATGAACAGATTTACTTCCCAATATTCATTTTTTATAAGAAGTTCACATGTCAACGAGTAATCATCCACTGAAAAATTAAGAGGGATGTTTGGCCTTTCAAAGATTAGCATTAAAAATTTAAAAAATGTTTTTCTGTGACTGTTTTCATTGCAATATCTATGCCTTACCAATGTCTTACAAAGGGAGTAGGAAGCAAGCCCTACAGGCTGGGATGTGAGCATGTGGGCAGGCTGAGCATTCAGTCTGATTCAGCTAAGACAGTGACACACTCCGAACAAATGTGTGCCTGGTGTTTCTACCATGCAAGACGATGTAGGGAGGTATCCAGAAGGAGAAAGTTCCTCGGGCATTTCAATATGCTTTCCTGTACCAAGCTCATGCAAACAATAAAGCTCTCCCTAAAATCATAACATGTAGAGATTTCTATGTTTCTGTTTTGCTTATATTTAACTGTTTATTATAAATTTGATAAAAGAGGAGAGAGAACAAAATGAGGCAGGTTGTCGAAGCCACGTTTCCCAGTTTTTCACTGAGTTCCTGGATGGCAGGCCCTGAGGACCCCGGGACACGCAGCACAGCCCCCTCTCAGCGTACATGTGAGGGGAAAGGGCACAAACCAGCAAAATCAAGAGAGAGGCCTCCAAAGCTGCCATGAGCTGCCATGTCATTGGGGTGGTCCTGATATGGGGGGAAGAGAACCCGCCAAGGGCCAGGTCACACGCAGGGTTGCCTATGAAGAGTTCACACTCAGGACCTGCGTCACCTTCCCTCCCCTTGCTTCTGAGCCTGTACCTCCCAGGGCCTGAGACTCCAGTCAAGGTCAAAGCTTGAAGTAATAGGGACCCTCAGACATCGCATCTGTGGAGGGAGGGGGCAGGCACTCTCGCTCACCTCGGCTACTTGGAAGCTGAGGAAAGCAAGGAAGGTTGTGGTCCTTCCTTTATCAGCTCCCTAGACAGGGCCTCTGAAAGGGGCTCAGAGCCCACCCCCACGCCCTGTGCCCAGTTAGGTCTCCACTCCTTACCAGGGCCAGGAAAGGGGTACAGAGGTGGGTGAGGTGGGGAAGCCTGGGGACTGCAGAAGGTGTGGACAGCAGCAACACTGCTCTCCTGCCCACTGCCATGGGGAGAATGTGGTCAGGGCCACTATGGTGTGGACTTCCTTTAGTGGGAGACTCCCAGCGGATACAGAAGGGGTGTGCGGCAGGGAGCACCGCCGTGGGGATGAGGTCAGCTAGCCTCCTAGCCGATGGGGAAGCTAAATGGGATGACTTCATCTCTGATGCGACAGTACAGAGGGAGTGGAGTCCTCTCTCCCGCCCCGCCCAGCACCAGGAGACATGCAGAGAACTCCCCTGGTCCTATGTCCCACTTTGCATTGACCTTGGCCTCCGCCCGTCACCCTGTGTGTGGAAGGGGACTGCGCCAATCGCTGGCATTAAAGGCTGTTGAAAGAAATATGTTGGGACTTGTCTCCTGTGGCTCAGGGGGGAAATCTGAGAACGGCCCGCCGTACCTCCAGTTTCAAACGATATCATGATATCGGCCTCCCCCGCGTTCACCCGGACGAAGCTCAGCGGGACGGCGCTGCTCCAGGCCCGCAAGGCCATCTCCACTGCTTTGTCCACCTCCGCCGAAGGCATCGAAGGCGTGTATTTGGATATCCTGTGAAAACAGAAGGGACACGGTTTCCTTTCAGTGAGCGCCCCAAGGCCGGAAGGCGCCCCTCCCCTGAGCTGGTGGGAACAAGTGGAAGGCTGAGCGTGAATCTACAATGTGGGTATTTTCCTCCCGAACAGTCATGTTGCTTTGCTTTCATATATGTGATGTTCCTGGAACGTTAGGAGCAAGTGGGAAGTCACCTGCCGCCGAAGCAGTCTGGTTCCTCTGTTATGGGATTATCCTGGATTTCAACCTTCCTGGGAGGAAGCAGAGTGATGACCCCGTTCGGAGCCTGCCACCGCTCTGCACCCCTACTGGACCAAGGGGACTCGGGAGCCCCCTGCTGGGCTGGTGCACTCTAACAACAGGGTCTGTGACCAGAACTTCTCATTTGAGGGCTCTGCTGATTTCCATACTGTAAATGCTCTCGCTGGGGAGAATTTCTAGTCACCAACTTCCACCTCGTAGGGGCAGCTGGGAAGAGTTGGGCAGCAGCACAGGACTCCCATCGTAGGAGAAAAACGTGAACGGCCTCATGAACACAGATTGTAGTTAGGTGTGGGATAGGGATGGAAGCAACGTTGGATCGCCTTTTATTTTCAATTCTATATAACATCCACAATGTAATATGTAATCACTGGCATATAAATATAATGTATTTAATTGTGGGTATGTAGAGCTTAATTTTTAATAATGGTTCTGTTTAACAACCAGCTTGCAAGAGTCTGGGGCAGTTACCAGCTGGGCACAGAATTCCAGACAGGGTCTAGACGGGCTTCTGTGAACTGGGAGGACCGAGCTCCAGTACCGCCCTGTAGGGACTCTTGGAAGAGCCCAGTCTCACCCCGACCCGGGGTGTCGGCCAGATGTGCTCATCCTAAGAATAGACTCTGGCCCCATGGCTGGCCTGACCCTCAGCTGCCCACTACACATCCCTATCTGGCCGGACTCCTCTTGCACTGGGAGAACTCTCACCATTTGCCAGGGAAGGTGACTTCCCACTTGCTCCTAACGTTCCAGGAACATCACATATATGAAAGCAAAGCAGGTGACTGGGGCAAAAATTCAGGGGCAGGATGCCCGTTTGCAAGGCCACATCTGTCCAGCAGGTGTAAGGCCCAGGTGTGCAGCCTGCCTCCAAGTCCACCGGCAGGTGCATGGGGGCCCCCAGGAAGGAGACCAGCTGGCCCCCAGTGGGTCCCTGTGCTTCTTCTGGGTGTTACCACAGTCCTCTCCTTCGACTGGCAGACTCACACCTGTCACAGGGGAGCTGCGAGGGTCGGTGTGCTTGTGTGTCTCCGGAAAAGGGCTATGAGGGTCAGGAAACGGGATCCACTCTCCTTTGCATCTTCAAAATCGAATGTCTATAGTAGGTATTTAATAGATCATCAATAAATTATTTTATTAATAAAACAATTGCTTTGTTAATATGCGAGTTTTCTTGTTTTCTTCTGATTGAGGAACTTGTTTGAAGAAAACTGGTTGGTACTGTCAGGTTATTAATCCTAAACTAGATTATTTTTCTTTAAAGACAAGTATGTTGTCTCTAACTGATAAAATTACTTGTAATGTCCGGAATGGCCAGCCACTGGGACAACCCTGAGATCACCTTTTGTAGTGCGTCCTCCAGTGTCACCATCTAAAGCTTAGCCCTAAAAAGCCTTCTTAATGGTTGTGATGAGTCAGGGTTTTTATATAGATTGGAAGGAAGATATTTTTAAAGGAAAAGAAAAGGAGAGAGGGTGTTTCTCTCTGACTTTGGAAAGACTCCATCTCATTACCTGTATGTCAAAGTATTTTTTTTCCATTTGGGTTCACCTGGGAAGAGGCGATAGTTTGCCACGTCGGGAACTCCGCAGCGAGGTCTCTTGATGACGTCCATGGTGGGCCGGTCCAACTTTCCGGTGATGCGGAGGCCGAAGAAGGCTTGCAGCTCCTTGATCTTCTTGACCAGGGCTCGGCCTCCTGGCGCCCCCATCTCGCCGACCTGGGGCCCTGCCTTCCTGGTGTAATACTTGTCCAGATACGCCTGGAACGGAGAGGCAGGCTGACACATCTGCGGACGGTCTCTGGGAGAGACTCATGCTCAGGTTAGAAAAAGGAACAATATTCTCAACAAACTAAAAATAGCATGGACCACGGATTCCCATCTTTGAAAAAAATTAGATCTATTTGCTTAGATAAAGCGACAGAAGTCACGTTATTAACAATGATTATGTCTGGTGGTGGGGACTGTATGTTTTCTTTCCTTACTCACTTGTTTTTTATATTTTTCCTATAAGGAGTAGTTACTCTAAGAGGAAAAAATAACGGAAGGAAATTAATGTGTACACTTTCCGCACAGAGCATTTATTTGTCATTGAAATCTTGACCTAATTTGCAAAACCAGACTAATGTATTTCCCAAGGAGACAGTCACTGGCACCATGTTTTCCTTGTACATTATGCAAGATGGATAGGATTTTAATGCTCGTAGCCCTTTTTTTGCAGCCTCTCATCTTATCCAAAGCAGGCACCCCGTTCCTTCCCCTGCTGACTTTCCATTGCTCAGTGAACAGAATGTGGGCTTGAACCTGTCTTCCCAGAGCAGCCTTCTGCACCTGGCCCTCTGTCCCTTGAGGCAAGTAAAATTACTCTTGGATCATAAGCTTTTCATGCACACATTAAGGCTTAAAACCTCTAAATTTATCATTCAAGACACTTTTCTAGGACTTCCTGGGTGGGGTGAGAGCCAGAGCCTGCTGCTGGCCCAGGGATTTCAACTGCCCACTGTATTTCCAGGAAACACAGAACACTGAATAATTATATGTATGTTTTGTTTTACATAAAATTTAATGTTTATATATTATACATGAGGCATTTATTTAGTGTATATAAATATTTATCTATCACATGAACTATAGATTTAGTTATATTCTATATAAATTATGGGTAGGATTTATGCTCTAAGTACATGTTTATAGACATAAATAATACATCACTGAAAACTACCTGTCTAACCATAGCAGATTTGTTGGATATGTTATTACATATTCATCTGAAGTAATACTAGGCCTCTAAGATCCCATTTTTGAAAAATATTTAATGGCATGGAATAACAAACTCAGTATAATGACGATATAAAGGTGAAGTCTTTATACAGATTATAATCATAATTTCAAAAATAAATCAAACGCTATATATGTCTACATATTAAACTCCTGTTATATATGTATATTAATGTAAGGGTCATATGTAAATTAACATTAAAATTTGATGTCAATTGATATTATATGTGTGTTAATTATCAATATTTGGATGAACGCAAGTAACATTAATAATGGGAAGAAATATGGGTGTGGGGCATAAACAATGAATCTTGGAACACTGAAAAAATAAAATAAATTATTAGAAAAAAATAATGGAAGGAAATAGATCTGTATCACACTTGTTTGTCCCTGGGTTGTGATACTATGGGTGACAACTTATTTTTCATCCTTTATAGATCCCAAGGTTTTCTGCTGTGAACGAGGACTGTCATTGTTCAGGAAACAATTAAAAGGAGTAAGGTGCGCTGGCTTGTTTGATTGGACAAGATGTTCTTGGGGGGGTAGGGGTTAGCCGATCCTCACCCCCAACCCTGCTGGCAGGGGAAACTCACTTTCCTGGTGGTAGTTCCTTGAGACAATCTTTTGTTTTTAATATTTTATTTTTTCATTTATTTTTTTATTTTGTCACGTTCCGTTAGCCACTGTATAGTACATGATTAGTCCTTGATGCCATGTTCAGTGGTTTAGTAGTCACGTATAACACCCCGTGCTCATCACAGCATTGCCCTCCTCGATACCCATCACCCTGTTACCCCTCCCCTTCCCTCCTCCCCTCTGAGACCCCCAGATTGTTTCTCAGAGTCCATAGTCTTTCATGGTTCATCTCCCTCTCTGACTTCTCCTCTTTGGATTTCTTTCCCTTCTCCTGTGGTCCTCCGAGGTATTGCTTATGTTCCGCTGTGAGTGAAGCCATGTGATAATTGTCTTTTTCTGCTTGATTTATTTCACTCGGCATAATCCCTTCCAGTCCCGTCCATGTCGATGTGAATGTTGGGTATTTTCTGATGGCTGAGTCACCTTCATGGTATGTATGGACCACATCTTCTTTATCCATCCATCTGTTAAAGGGCATCTCAGCTCCTTCCACAGTTTGGTTATTGTGGCCATTGCTGCTATGAACACTGGGGTGCACGTGCCTCTTCTTTTCACCATATCTGTATCTTTGGGGTAAATACCCAGGAGTGCAATTGCTGGGTGGTAGGGTAGCTCTATTTTTAACTTTCTGAGGAACCTCTATACTGTTTTCCAGAGTAGCTGCACCAGTGTAGGAGGGTCCCCCTCTCTCTGCATCCTCACCAATACTTGTTGCTTCCTGTCTTATTAATGTTAGCCATTGTTACTAGTGTAAGGTGGTATTTCATTGTGGTTTTGATTTGTATTTCCCCGAACCTGAGTGATGTTGAACATTTTCTTCATGTGTCTGCTGGCCATCTGTATGTCTTCTTTGGAGAAGTGTCTGTTCATGTCTTCTGCCCATTTTTTGACTGGGTTATTAGTTTTTTGGCTGTTGAATTTGAGACGTTCTTTATAGATCTTGGATATCAGCCCTTTGTCTGTAATGGCATTTGCAAATATCTTTACCCATTCTGTAGGTTGCCTCTTAGTTTTGTTGACTGTTTCCTTTGTTGTGCAGAAGTTTTTTATCTTGATGAAGTCCCAAAAGTTCATTTTTGCTTTTGTTTTACTTGTCTTTGGTGAACCTAAAGGCACCCCCAGACTGAAAGTGAAGGGGTGGAGAACTATTTTTCATGCCAATGGGCCTCAAGAGAAAGCTGGGGTAACAATTATTATATCAGACAAACTAGAATTTAAACTGAAGACTGTAATAAACAGATCTAGAGGGACACTCTAGCATTCCTAAAGGGTCTATCCAACAATAAAATCTAACAATTGTAAATATTTATGTCCCCAACATGGGATCAGCCAACTACATAATCCAGCTGTTAACTAAAATAAAGAAGCAGACAATAATACATTAATATTAGGAGATTTAAACCCTCCACTCTCAGCACTGGACAGATCAACTAAACAGAAGATCAAAAATAACAACAATAAAAAACAAGAGTTTTGAATGACACATCAGACCAGATGGACTTTGTAGATATATATAGAACATTCCACCCTAAAACAACAGAATGCTCATTCTTCTTGAGTGCCCATGGAAGTTTCTGCAGAATAGACTACATTCTGGGTCACAAATGAGATCTCAGCCAATACCAGAAGACTGAGATTTTTCCCTGCATGATATCAGACCACAATGCCTTGAAACTGAAACTCAATCACAAGAAAATATTTGGAAGGAACTCTAACACTTGGAAGTTAAAAAGCATCCTGCTAAAGAATGAATGGGTCAACCAGGAAATCAAAGAAGAACTTAAATAATTCATGGAAACCAATGAGAACGAAAACACATCAGATCAAAATCCATGGGATACCACAAAGTTGGACCTAAGGGGGAAATACATAGCCAGCCAAGCCTCACTCAAAGTAGAAAAATCCCAAATGGACAAGCTAAACTTACACCTAAAGGAACTAGAGAACAACAAATAAAACCTAAATCAAGCAGGAGAAGAGAAATAATGAAGATCAGAGCAGAAATCAATGAATTAGAAACCAGAAATACAGGAGAAACATCAACAAACCTAGAAGCTGGTTCTTTGAAAGAATTAATATGATTGATAAATCACTGACCAAACTTATCCAAAAGAAAAGAGAAAGGAGCCAAATTAATAAAATTAGGAATGAAAGGGGCGAGATCACGACTAACACCAAGGAAATATAAACAATTATTAGAAATTATTACCAGCAACAGTACGCCAACAAATTAATTGACTTGAAGAAATGGATGTTTTCCTGGAAACTTACAAACTACTGAGACTAAAACAAGAAGAAATAGACAATCAGAATAGACCAATAACCAGTAAGGAAATTGAATCAGTGATCAAAAACCTCCCAAAAAGCAAGAGTCCACAGCCAGATGGCTTCCCAGGGGAATTCTACCAAACATTCAAAGAAGAAACGATACCTAGTCTGAAGCTGTTCCAAAAAATAGAAACAGAAGGAAAACTTCCAAACTCTTTCTAGGAGACCAGCATTATCTTTGCGAGAATCCTAATGGGACAAGGACCCAAGAAGAAGAGAAGGGGGAGCCCCAGCCTTGGAGCCTCAGTGCGGGCTCTGGAAATGGTTGGGGCCGTGCTCTTCATTCCCAGCTCTGGGTGGGCCATCGCAAGTAAGCATTTTATATTTCTGATCTTTTTTGCAAGATGACATTTTTGGAGCCATTCCTCTTTGCTCAAGTTTTGCCCTGAGAACAGGATGCTCACGGTAAGTCTGAGTTACACTCTTTCTAAGGTAAGCTTGGTCCAGAACACCAGATGTTCCATGGCGAAGACAGTTTGGATTTCAATGATTTTGTTTCCTTGTGTGACCCATGCTGTGTTCTAATTTTGGTTTACAAAATATGGCCACATGAGAGAAGAAGCTCATGATACATTATGTGCAAGGAGACTGACAAGTACTCTCAGAGGGTAAGCCATGTTTATAAAGAAAAGTGTATGCATCTGGTTACACACACAGAGAGATGCTCGTAAACCCGGACCAGGGCGAGGAAGACGGGGTTGCCAAAAACTCGGTATTCAGGAATAATACTTAATTCAACATTAAAAAATCAAAATTAATGCAAAAAACCCATGATGGACAAAACGTCAATATTTTAAATAAAGACGGGGTCCAATCCTGCCTCATTTCCGTACCCTAGTCGCAGCCCAGAGTCATAGCAAGGTGTTTTGAAAATTACCGATGAAGGGATGAGTAGTGGTTTTATCTGAGTGATGGAACTGAGAGCAATTTTTCTGTTACTCATGTTTTATAATTTTTCTGCTTGAACATATATAATTCTACACTAAAATATTTTTTTTCTTTAAAATAGGTAGAAGAGGCTAGACTTTCAGCTCAAAAGATTTTTCACAAAAACTAGGATTAAAATAGTACCTGACACAGTTCTAGGCTCAGAGTAATATGTTCAGTTAATATTTAGGCTCTTTTTCTTTAGGTAAAATACGCAAGCTTGTTTCTTTGAAGACTTCTCAGATGTTCTGAGCACTCAGGGCCCAAGTTATTTGGGCAACTCTCTTGCCAAAGTTATAGACAAGGTGTTCATATCTTTCTAGACTCCGTTCACAGAGGCAGTAAGATGCTGCATCTGTGTTAATTCTGACCCTTGGGTGTTACTGGCTCAACAGCTGGTGCTGTTGGCACTGGGGGTCAAGGGTTTTAGGCCCCCCCCAGAATTGTCCTATATGCTCCCCACCTTCCCTACTGCCCCCTTGTTCAAAGATTGGATTTTAGGGTTGGCTCTTGGGTGGTTTTCTCTCTGCTTCTCCTTCAGCATTGGAGAGACTAGAATAGAGACCTTGTAGCCCAGATCCCCAGCTCCTTCTCATTGTTCAGTGCACGTTCCTGGCATCCTTCTTGAGAATTAAGAACTTAAAATTCAAGTGTGTTTCAAAACATGGTGAAATTCAAGATAGGGGTCACAAGGGAACAAAATCTGTTTGGGCTGAACTGCAGAGAGGGAATTGTGAGGACTTGGAATGCTGGGGGAGGAATCTAGCTTCTAACAAGTTCAGGAGATGCCCTTCATGTCTTGGGTTTTCCGTGCACTCATCTACAAAACGAGATTGGAGCTTGTTCTACAGTCCACACCAGCATCAGGATCCAGGGAGGTCCTCAGTGTGAAAATGCTTTTAAGTGAAAGGAAGACTTGAAATGTGGGCATTCATTCACGTATTAATTACTCTTTGGGGAATCTGTGCTGAAAAAAATCATCCTAAACAAGTTGGGGTATGGAGATGTTCACAGCAACACTATTCATATGAAGAAAATCCGTGGGTCCAGCAAAGGAAGCAATTAAATAAATTATAGTTCACTTATATTCTGGAATATGTGTAACTCCTTACAGCGATGTGTATGAAAACAGTATAAAAATCAGAATTTTCTTATGAAATAATAGTGATGAAATTAGGAAACAAACATTATAATTTAAAAAAATCTCTTCATGCACAGAAAGTACAATGGTAGTAAAAACACCTAAGTTTAGGGGGGTCAAGATGGCGGAAGGCCAGGTGACCGCATTTCGGGGAGTTCCCTGAAGAGAGCTGAATTCCAGCAAAAAAAAAACACTACAAGACCACCGTGAACACCCATGAAATCAGCCTGAAATGTGATATTTCCCACTTCTGGACCGCCACGAGAGACAAAGAACATCGGCAAAAAGGTAGAAACAAATAAGAGGGTCTGGAGGCTTGCCCCCAGAGACAGGGGAGTGGGGGAGGAAGCCCGCAGAGCTGAGCCATTGAAAACAAATACCCCAAAACGAAAGTGCTCTGTGAGTGAGGAATAACAGCAGATTACGGTCTGAATCGGGGCTAGAAAGAAGCTAAACACAGCGGAGCCCGGGGCAAGGCAAGGAGACTTTTAAAAATCTTTTATTTTCTTTCTTTTCCCACGGCCCGGCCTCCCTCGACTCCGGCGGGCTCCGGCCCCGGCGCGCACAGCCACCTGCCTCTGCCCTGGCGGGCGCCTGCCTCCACCTGAGCCGCCACAGCTGCCGGGAAAGCAGCGGGAGTGGATTCTATTTCTACGCCGCTGCCCTTCTCTCCCGTTTCTCTCCACACTGTGGGCCACGTGTAGACCCCCCCAGGGAAGACGTTTTTTACAGACTTTCGTGGGACCGGAGAGGCCCCAGGTCCCAGGGCGCAGACAAAGTCGCGCGATCCAAAAGGAGTTGTGGCTTTGAGGTGCAGGAGTGAAACGACAAGCGGGGGCGGGGGCAGAAATCAATACAACATCTGCACTAGCCCGGCTGTGACAGACTGCCAACTGGGAGGCTGGAAAGAGCCCCTCCCTGTGTAGAGGCTCGCTCTGGGAGGGAGGTCTGGGCACAGACATCCTGCTCCGACTTGACTTCCTCAACTGCTGAAAAAAGACGCAAAAGAACAATGCTCTGCTACCAGAGAATTGCAGCCTGATAGTCTGGTTGCCATGGAGACAGGCCTCTAGCAGGGGGGCCGAGAGACTCAGCCTAGGCAGAAGGACTGAAAGGGAACGACACGCCCCACCCCAAGAAAGCCCGCCAGAAGCTCAGGAGGACAACATTCCAATGCAAAACCCCAAATCGGGGGAAAGGCAATTTATTAAACTCCTGGCGCTGACTACAAGTACCAAAAACTCTACAACTCATTGATAAAGTTTTCCACCTCATTTACTTTTTTAAACTTTTTTCTAGTTTTACTTTTAAAGCTTCCACTTTAAGCTTAAAATTACATTCTCACGGTTTTTCTTCTTTCAATTTTTATCCCCCTTCTTATCACAACGTGATACCCAATACAACACCCCATAACATTTTT
>PITA01032247.1:0-14162 GCA_004023965.1 Spilogale gracilis
ATGGTGATGGTGGTGAAGGTGGTGGTGGTGACGGTGGTGGTAGTGGTGGTGATGATGATGATAGTGGTAGTGATGATAATGGTAGTGGAAGTGATGATGGTGGAGATGATGATGATGATGATGGTGGTAGTGGTGGTGAAGAAGATGATGGTGGTGGTGATGATGATGGTGATGGTGATGGTGGTGGTGGCGACAATAATGACATAGATTAGCTCTCACTTTATCCAGTGGAACTGAATAGCTTGCAGTTTTATTTTTACAAGCTCTTTGGTGAACAGCCTGAAAATACAACCTTGGTCTCTTTCTGCATAGGCTTCTAGATGACAGGATTGTCTTTTATTCTTCTTTGTTCTACCAGTGCCTAATTGAACCTTAAACATATTTTGTAATTAATGGGTGTTTATTGAATGAGAAGATGAAAGAACAAATAAACAGACTAGCTCAACCTCCATTTCATTTATTTGGTACATAGATCAGGTGTTTATAAACTGTGGGTATGTGAGAACTGAAAAATATATGAAGTTTTTCAATATGTAAAATTATTTTTTTAATTTTTAAGAATTATGAAATATGTCTATTCTTGGTAAGTTTTTGCATCTAAATAAGATGTTGATTCTCCTGCTGAAGGATTGAATTTTAAGTTATCCCTGTATATGGATCTGATGAACACCTGGCAATTCCCCATTGTCCATATGGATGCATCCTTTCTGAGAAAACAGAAATAATAGCTATGCTGTCCAGACCACTGATACAGAGGGTTCATGCAGTTGTCACTACAAAGAACATTGGTTTAGGAGTCTGAGGCATGCTAGCCTGGCTGAAACCCTTATTTGCTATGACCTTGCAGGACCAGGTACACTGTTCACAGGATCTAGTGTAAAATGGAAAGGCAGGTCCCTTGTTCAAATATTACAAGTAACTTTAAGATGATGATAATAGAGTCACTAAACCAACCTCAGGGTCCCCTGAGTACAGCTCCTGCAGGGCTGCACTGGCTGCACAGTGGGTTAGTATCTCAGGGCTTCCCTATCAGAGATGGTGGCTTAAAGCAATAGAAATTTATTCTCACACAGCTCTAGAGGCCAGAAGTCTTGCAATAAAGGTGTTGGCAGAGTCATGCTCCCTTTGATGGCCCCGGGGAGAATCCTTCTTATCTCTTGCAGCTTTTGGTGGTTTCAAGTGTTCCATGGCATGTGGCTCATCGTTCCAGTCTCTGCCTCTGTCTTCACATGGTCTTCTTTGTGTTTTTCCTTTTTCTGTTTCTTATAAAAACACTTGTCATTGGATTTAGGGTCCATCTGGATAAGCCGTAATGATCTCAGCTCAAGATCCTTAATTTAATTCCATCTGTAAAAAACACTTTTCAAAGTAAGAGTGCATTCAGATTCCAGATTTTGGGACACAGACGTATCTTTTGGGGGGACACCTCTCCATGTACTACATGCACTCATGAAACCCGCTCTGACCTCAGACAGTTGTCTTCATCCATCCCAGCTTCACTCGCTCATCAGGAAGACATAAATAGTGAATGCCTTAACGACCTTACATGGGAGTTGTATACAGAATGAAATTGGCTCATATACATGAAAGCATTACAATGTTAAATGCCATTCAACTATAACAAAAATGGAAATCACTAAAGTCAAACACAATTTCTAGCTTTCCTCTTCCTCCTCTCTAGCATAGACCCATTTCTCGACTCCTCTCCTTGGCAAATCCTGAGACATTTTCTACATAAGGTGACTCCATGTCTCCTCTCCCTTCACTCCCTCAACTTCATCCAGAGTGGAGTGTCCTTCCAGCTGCCCCCACCGACTTCCAGGAACATCCTCACCAAGGTTACTAGTGAGTTCCTGCTTCTTGGACTGAAGCACCTCACCTCTGATGTGTGACTTGGTCATTCTTTAGTATTCCATGCTTGATCTCTCCCCGCTGAGGACTTCTCAAGATTTCCTGAGTTTCTTCTTTCTGGATGCTCTGTTTTTGGACTCTTCCCCTTCAACCTGATATCTAGATTTTGGAATTCCTAATATTTCATTCCTGTAGCTCACCCTGTGCTCTTTCACTCTCTGAGTAATTCTTTTGCACAAGGGCTTTACTGGTAGACTGGTGATCTACGATGTTTACCTCTAGCACCAATCTTTCCTCTAAGCTTCAAGCTTATTTATCCAGATGGGTATCTGACATCTTTACCTGGAGTATTGCATGTTGAAAACAGAGTATGTGATACCTATCCACCTCCAACGTGTATAAACTCCCTCAAGCATGTGTACACACACGTATCATGCCGCCTTAAGGTATGTCTGTCTCAGGTTCTTTTATATTCACACAGTTACTCACATAAGAACTTTGGCATTGCCTTCATCCCTCCTTCTCTTGATCTCCCATCTCACAAGTTCTTACAGTTTCCTTCTATAACACATATTCCAGTCCATCTACTTCCTTCTCTCTCTCTCTCTCTCTTCTCTCTCTCTCTCTCTCTCTCTCTCTCTCTCTCTCTCTGTCATATTTTTTACCTTTGCTTGTTTGTTTTGTTTCTTAAATTCCACATATGGGAGAAATCATATGGTATTTTTCTTTCTCAGCCAGACAGATTGTCTTTTAAAACACAAATTAGGATGCGGAAACTTGCTACTTAAATCTTTTGATGACTTCCGAATTTAGACATGACTGATAGTTCTGTATCTGTCTCTTGCCCAAACCGAGCCTCCTCACCTGCACTGTAGCCAAAGTGGGTTCTTCCTAGATCCTCACACCTTCCACTGAAAAATCACCTTTACACTGTCTCATGGCTCCTTTTCTTTCTTTCAGTCTTTATTTGAGAGAAACCTTCCCTGATGATGTGAGGAAACTGCCCTTTCTCTAGGTTAACTCCTTGTCTTCATCCTGGTTTTCTTTATTACATCATCACTCTTTGAGATCAAGTGTTCATTGGCTCACTACTTTTTCCTGGTCTGACTTTTCTGAGGCAGCATGTCCCTCTTATTCTCTGATGAGCAGCGCCTATGGCAGAGCCTAGACATGGAGCTGGTGGTTAGTAAATATCCCATGAATGGATGTTGACTGAATGGATGGAAGAAAAACCCAACTTCCCTTTAAGGAGCTAACATTTTAACAAAAAAATGTTACTGAGGTTAAGTGATTCTTCTCACATCATTTGTGAGGACATGGCTGGGAAAGACTGGTGACCTATGTTGTGATAGGAAAGATGGGAAGGACATGGGGCATTTGGAATGAGATGCACCTTCTGGAAAAGGGTAGACTTTAAGAAGTCAGACTCATGTTCTGGTGTTGGGGAAAGTCTGATCCTGCGGCTTACTGGGGTCTCAAGAAGGCTGGTGAGTAGCTAGCAGGGCCTAGCCAGGTTGCAGAGGCAGGGAGAGTGAGGGAGAATCTAGCAGGGTCATGGCTGGTGGAGTTGCCTCCAGGTTCTAGACAGCATTCTAAGATAGGTGTTCTAGTTCCAAAACCTGCTTTTGAGCTTGAAGTCTGGTGCCCATGGCAAGAGAGCTAAAGAGCAAAGGCCAAGTTCCAGAATTTTAATGTGGAAATACGTTTCCTTAAGTTAATTTGGCTAATAATTGTCATCATGGGACCCAATGGCTCCCTTTAAGTTTATTAACTATTTTGCCTTATTTGGGGACATACATTTCACCTACTCCTAATTTCTTCATCTTGTACCTACTGACCTAAAAAATTTACTGCATCTTCAAAAGAAGAACCATCATTCTCTCTTGTCTTAGAGATCTATGCAAAATATTTTTTTCTTGCAAAATCTGTTTTTAAATTTCTTTTTCACGGAGTGGTTTTAAGCGATTGAATATTTGGTGATGAATTCTTCCTAGAGAGTCAAACAGCATATTTTTGAAGCTTCAAAATAAGAAGCTCTTGAAAACGACCACCATATTTCAACTGTGGAAAGTATCTAATAATCATGGACTCAAGATGTTTTCCATAATATTTTCATCTTTATCTTGAATGACAGTGATAGTATGTCCAAAGAATGTGCGAAAGCAGCGGCATGTCAGGGGAAGTCTTTTTTGTCGGTGAAACTGTCTCATGTGCTTGCATTAGAAACTGTTATGATGTCAATGCAAATGCAGGCACCATTACAGTGTCAACGGGAGACGTCTCCCCTTGCTTTTGTCAGTTTCAATTAGATGCTTGATGTTACCATAATGCAGTTTCTTCCCCTCCCCCACATTTAATGTACTTAAATTCTGAAAGTTACCACTTTTAAGAACTGTGCCTAATGGCACTCCACAATGAACCCATATTAAAAAGTAATACGTTTTCCATACAGAAAGGAATATAAAGTAAGTTCCATAAAAGTACAACACACTTACATTTTAAAGTATATAACATTAAATATATTAAAAGCACATTGTGTCATACCATATATATTAAATACCATGAAAAAAGCCGGCTTTGCAATTTATTTTAAGTACATGAGAACTGCATTTAATAAAATGTTTAAAATATAATTTATTACTATAACAATTTATTAATAATGATAACTAAATGCTCTTGAAGAGGTTATTCATGAAAGAATGGTTTGTCAAAAGAAAAGACTTTTCCATTCTAAAGATAAGGGCAATAGTCAGAGAGGCATAAATTTTGCCCTTCTTGGTAATTTAACAATTCTAAAAGAAGCATGCACATTAAAAACCTTTCCCATAACTGTTACTCTTTAAAACACTGACAGTGGTGAGATCTTATTCTGTACATAAACTGATCATTTATTCTGTGGGGTTCCCCTTTTGCCTACAAAGAGTGGCGTAGATAACTTCACTTGTCCTTATTGTAAACACTACCTTCTGATTTAAATGATAGTCAGTTTGTGTTGAAGCTGGGGTATAAATATTTTACATATTGCATAACATAAACACCATTACGTCTCCTCCTCTGGGAGAGTTGCTACATGTAGAATACTTGTCAATGCCTGAAGCTCAAAGACATGGTAAGAATGTCAGATCTTACCATGTAACGTTGAGCTTTGCATCTTGTGTATTTATCTCATTCAGGCTGGTCTATATAAAGTGTCATAAAATGTACATACTGTACCCAGAAGATGATCTGTGCCAGACAACAGACAAATGACAGATCCTTGCTCCAAAGGCAGACATACTCTACACACTTGGGAAGGGGCAACAAAACAAAAAACAAACCAAAAAGAAATCCAAAACCAACAATAAATATGCTGAAGAGGGAAGCCAAGTATGTATTGATAAATAGCTGATATTCCTAGGTTCTTTCAGGAAACTATGTTCAGAAATGAAAGAAAGCTTATGGTGGCTGTTTTCCCTCAATGGATCATAATCTTCTAGAATATCCGAGGAGAGAAAAATGCAATCACGCTAATAGAAGATTGAGTTTCTTTCAGCTTATCCATCAGGTCTGTTGAATAGAGCTCCTTGTACATGCTCATCAATCTCTGCCCTCGCTGTCTTAACAGCATTCAGTGGTCAAATCTGAGTGACCATTCACGTTGTAGCAGAGATCCCAATAAGACATGGATGATGTAGAAATTTAGTTACGCCGGGCGCCTGGGTGGCTCAGTGGGTTAAAGCCTCTGCCTTCAGCTCAGGTCATGATCTCAGGGTCCTGGGTTCGAGGCTGGCATGGGGCTCCCTGCTCAGCAGGGACCCTGCTTCCTTCTCTCTGCCTGCCTCCCTGCCTGCTTGTGATCTCTCTCTCTATCAAATAAACAAAGAAATAAAATCTTTAAAAAAAATAAATTTAGTTATGCCAACAGAACGTGGCTTGCATTATTATTCTTCCATATGATTCAGTGAGTCCAGTTGTCAAGCTAGCGTGGGGACTGTTGGAGAAAAATATAAGAACTGATAAATGAGTTAAAAATACTTAGAACTGACTCATCAGCAAGCAGTTTTACTTAGGCTTGGACCGTTTTATCTTCCACAAAGACACACAGCTCTCTACCAGTAACTTATAAGGAGCCAGTTTTTCACAAAGGTCAAGCAACTGCATGGTCTTCACCACTGATTGCTAATGTTCTAGAAACCCAGACTCTGGGCTTTGGAAAGGTGCAGATCTGCTTCACTTGCTTTCTGTTTCCCTCCCTGCTGATAAGACCATCCCAGTCATTTCAACTCTCCTGCTCTTGTCAGTCACTGAAGATGTTCCAGCCAAGAACCCTGATCACTCTAGATCTAGACCTGCTCAGTTTTAGTGCCAGAGGGATTGCTTAATAGAAAAAGAGAATGAAAGAGGTAAAGCACTGCCAAAACATTTCATCCATCTGTCCTTTTCTATTCTTCAAATGTCTATCAACAGATGAACAAATAAATAAAAGGTGGTCTATCCATACAATGGTATGTTACTGGCAGTAAAAGGAACAAGTGATGATGCATGCTACAGCATGGATGAATTCTGAAAACATCATACTATGTGAAAGAAGTCTGTCACAAAGGACCACATGTTGTGTGATGCTCCAGTTGTTTTCTGGCACCGGAGGACCTGTGGCTGGGGTGGTTATGGCATCAGGGTACAGGGCAGATTTCTTGGTGAGGAATACAAACCTATGTATGCAGACTACAATCCATTTGATTCTGCCCTTCTAGTTAATTGTACAGTCTGTGACTCATACCTCAGCAAAGCTATTTAAAATTAAAGAGAGTTTCAAAAATAACCCTACAGGGATAATGGAACTCACACTGGCTTAAGTAAAACAGGGAGATTTGGGTCAACCCAATTAAAAGCTAAGATGAGGCTAACTACAGGCTTGCCTGGATACAAGGTTTAAACAGTATCAAGAGCATTTCGTCCTCTGTCTTGCAACTTTGGTCTCCTCCAGAAGGCTGAGCATGATGGCCTCTGGAAGAGCTGTGCTCCCTGAAGTGGCTCTGTAACCAGCCACATTGCAGCAGCAGGCCCATCGGGGAAAAGACAGAATTACTTTTCAAATGGACCCAGAAAAATATAGCAGGAGTGGAGAATTCAAGAGAGAATGGATCCCAGGAAGAAACAAGGTAGTGGTATTAGATGTTGGATGAAAAGAAAGAGAGATAGACAGACAGACAGAGTACACAGGGGTACAGGGAGGGAGAGAAATATGGTAGATTGGTGGTACGTAGATAGGGTGTCCACAACCTAATTTTAAGAAAATTCCCACTAATTATTTGTTCATATGCTGGAACAACATGATTTTAGTTATTGTACATTTCAACGTTTTTATACCATAAAGTAAAAGTAAATTTCTTCAGATAAAACTTATTTTCCAGACTGTTTTGAGATTTTCTTCTAGACTGTCTAAGAGATGCATTTAATTTATTGATTTTTCAAGCAAGGACATAGTCTGGGGAAAAAAGTATAATGCAAGAGAGAAGAAATAGCCACAAAATATGGAAATTTCTCATATCCATAGATAATTTCATGAGAAAATAGTCTTGATAAAGCAGAGGATCACATCTTGAAGATAACAGAATCACACGAAAAAGGAATATTGCAAACCTAAGAACATACAGCAAGTGCTGGAAATAATCTCACTGTAGAATTAGGAAGTAGAAGCCAAGAGCCACCATTTCCACACTTTGGAGTTTTATATTTTCACAAGAATTATTATTATTTGAAAGATAAAAGGAAAAAAATGTGTAACTATCTGGTTTTTGTGACTTTGTCGGAAATAGTTATTTGACAATATTTTTAGTACTTTCCGTTTTGCCTACTCAGGATTTCTATTTCTTCTTGGGTCAAATCAATCATCAGAAAATAGTTATTTCTTCAATATTTCATACTTTATTTGTCCAGGGGTTTACATAATCTTTTCTTAGATTAGTTTTTTTCTTAACTTCTATTATTGTATCACCTTTTTTCATTCCTAGTATTTGAATTTATGTTACCTGCTCTGCTTCTCCTCATTTTCCTTCTTCAACCTCTTTCTTCCTCCTGTCTTTTCTCCAACTACATTTTCCAGTTACGTGTCAATGTTAATGTCTTGGGTTTGTCAATCCCACTCCTCTGCTGGGGTTTCAGTTACACTATTCATTCATTTATGTTCGTCCTTCATTACCTCACTTGATCCTCATGATAGCCCTAAAAGGTAGATCATCTATTGCATTTTACAGAGAGGAAAACCAGGGTAACTTTTCTAACGTCATGGGAATAGCATGTTGTGAATTCAGCCAGCCTCTGCCCAGTCTGTCTTGCCATCTTGCTACTGTTATGTCAATTCTATTGCTTATATACTTACTTACTTAAAAACCTTAACTTACTTTTACCTAATGTGATCATGGAACGTTGAGTGAATCATATTCTAATTTCTCACATTTGCTTTCCTGTCATTTAAAAAATTCTTCTCCAAGCCCCCAGACTTGTCAATTTAGCACAGGAGCATCCTTTCTCACCCAACTGGATCTCTGGGCTCCCGGGAAGCCTTTGGCTCTCCATGAATACTTGGGTTCATCCAAGAGGCAGGTGAGCAGGGAGGTCCACACAGGATGGGGAAGCAGAGCCAGCGGGGCTCAGCTGGGCACTGTCATGGTCCCATTGGGCCTCTTGGTAGTTAGCAGTCCAGCCTGAACATTTTGTGTAGTGGTTTTCTTCTATAAGTGTGCATTCTAAGAGAGTGAAAATGGAAGCTTCCAGGCCTTTTAAGGACTGGGCCTAAAATTGGCCCTGCTTTGCTGCATTATTTGGTGAAAGCAAGTCACAGAGCAGCCTGAATCAAGGGGAGTAGAGACAGACACACACTGTTGATCGGAGACCAACAGACAACTATGATGCCTTTTAAACAGTTTGGCCGAAAAGTCATGCTGACATCTATAGGAAACATCTGTGATGATTCTGATCACATCTAGTGTTGAATGACAGTCTTTGACGTTGTTTCATGATGCAAAGTCTAGGTAGAATGGTGTGTGTGTGTGTGTGTGTGTGTGTGTGTGTGTGTGTATTAATTCCAGATAAAATATATGGTGCATGTTTATGGCTGTTATTTGGAATTTATCACAATGCAACAGAAGAGGAACAGAAGTTGATGAGGACATAAGTGAAACCATATTGACAATGATTTGATCACTTTTAAAGCCAAGACATTTACATGGGGCTCATTCCATTATTGTTTTTCTATTTTTGTTTGGAATTATTTTTTTTCTATTTTTGTTTGGAAATTTTCCATTATAAAAAATTAAAATAAAAAATAATTTTAGTTTTAAATGATTTGGAATAAGTGAAGGGTCCCCCAGATTCATTGGTACTGCTTAGTATTTAAGCAGACTGTCCTTGACTTCAGTGAGGGATGTTTAATACTGCTTACATTTTAGTGGGAAGGTCATAAAAACATTTAGGGCCTGCCAGCTAACAGGATTTCTTTCATTTTTATTTGTTTTTTTTTAAAGTATTGTTAACATTCTTTTTTTAAAGAGATTTTATTTATTTATTTGACAGAGAGAGAAATCACAAGTAGGCAGAGAGGCAGGCAGAGAAAGAGGAGGAAGCTGGATTCCCACTGAGCAGAGAGCCCGATGTGGGCCTGGATCCCAGGACCCTGAGATCATGACGTGAGCTGAAGGCAGAGGCTTTAACCCACTGAGCCACCCAGGTGCCCTGGTTTTTGTTTTGATTCATTTTTGATTATTTAATACTTAAAAACAATATAAAAATCTATTTCATTATCACACAAATAACGTACTTTCAGGGAAAAAAAGAGGTAGAAAAAGAAGAGAATAAGGGAAAGTAGATTCCAATGATCCAAAAGAAATAACTTGGATGTCATGCAATGGGATACTCTAAGCTGTGTCAGGTATTCAACTTGTCACCCTTGCCATGCTGGTGAGGCAACACTTTTGAAATCCTGCGGCCACTTAGCTCTCTGTGCAAGATATTTGGAAGAAAGTTCTCAACAAGATGCATGTGGCAGAGATCTGTGGAAGTTTAGTCTGTCAGACCTTGTGCAGTTTCAATGACAGTCTTAACTGTCCATTCCCACCTGAGAGGACAGTGAGTGTATTGGCAACATCCCGAGTGGTGTCCTTTGTTGCCAGGGTCCATCCAGAAGCTGACGTTCCACCTTTCTGAGAACCATTGAAGTAGCAAATGTGTCAAAATGCTTGGGTTCCCCAATGAATAAGTGGCCAGGATGTATTTTATTGGACATTCTTGACTTAGTCAAGGTCAAGGAAACACTTCTCCAAGCTGCCCTAGTGCTCAGGCTCCTGCAGCAACTGGTGAATGGGGGTGTCTGCTGTGGTCCCTCCCTCCCCCTTCCTCTCCACCCCTAAATACCTGCCATCCTTCTCCCCGACAACCCTTTTCCTGATCCCTCCCTCTATCAGTCTTCCCTTTTTGAATTTAGGTTTCCTTACTTCCAGCAGCTAGTGGGCTTTCTCCATGGAAAAGCAGAAGCCAGGAGAAGGTTCAGAGAGCTTCATAGGGACTAGTGCCACATTGTTCAGCAAGCCCAGAGCTGATGCTCTTTCCTCTGCTGTGTTCCCAAGGGAGATGCTGATAGATTTACCCTGGACCCTGTGTCCATTCCTAGGACAATCACTGTGTCTTATAATTAGGTCTGTTTCATTCTCTGTTCTTCCACCCATGGCCAGGGTGTTGGGGGCTTTGATTGGCAGGCTCATGAACCTCAGGAATGGAAGGGATTATCTTTCCTTCTATGAGAAGATGGTTAGAGTAGTCCACTTGGGCTGCCATGACATAATACCACACACTGGGTGGCATCAACGACAGACACTTATGCCTCATAGTTCTGGAGATTAGAAGATCAAGATCAAGGTACCAGCTGACTGGTTTCATGGTGAGAGCTCTCTTCCTGGCTCATATGTGCTGCCTTCCTGCTGTTCCCTCACCTGGTAGAGGGAGAGAGCTCTGATGTCTCTTTCTCTTCCATCAGGGCAATAGCCCTACTGTCCAAAGGTCTCATCCTAGGACCTCATTGGCTTTATCTCCATCAACAGGCACATTGATCAACATATCTTCACATATGAAGTGCAGGGACACAAGCATTTGGTCCATCCTAACAACAGAGGAAAGGGCCTCTGGGCACAGATGTAACCATGGAGGCTATTCTAATTGGATTTTTGTAGATAACAGAAGAGCTACAAAAGAACATGACACAATTGGCTACACCATTGACCTAAGCATACATTTGCATAAAAGAACCTAAAAAAATGATGGGCAGACTCAGGTGAAACCCAGTGGGTGGACCTCTCATCCTCCTCCAGGCACAGGTACTGGTTCCTGAAACATCTGAGGTGGTCTGTCAGACCCTCACCCTCTCACAGCTCCCAGGTCCCATCGGCTGATCCTACACTGCCTCCTGCTCCTGACCATGTGCTAATCACAGAAATTCCCGTCTCCATTTGCAACTGCTCTGTGTTCGTCATCGTAAAGTGTACCATCTTCAGCAATGGGGATGGCAATCATTTCTGTTTCTATTTGCTTCTGTACAGGTCCACATAAAATCTGGGAATGGATGTTCCTCTAATAGTGAAAACACATCAGCTATGACTCAGAGAACTAGCAGTGCCTTCCTCTCCACATGACTTTGAAACCACTTCAAAATGCTCTGGATTTTAACTATTTTTAACACATTTCTCATTATTCAGAATTTTAACACATTTATCATTATTCAGAATTTTTTTTTATTATTTCCTGGTTGTTTTGTAATTATCCACAGGTGTCTGAAAAAGATGTGGGGCCACTTAGATATGTGTTGCTCGTGCTTGAAGGACTTAAGCACCTGTTTGTTTAGACATTGGACAGAAAAAATGTACCAGCCAGATTATGGAGATTCAATTTAATACAATGCTGTGTAGAAGGGTCTGGTGCAGTGAATCAGATCCCAGTCCAGAAGTCAGGAAGTGAAAGATCTCATCCCAGATTTTATGATGGGAGCAACTTCCAAAAGTATTAAGTTGCCAAACAATGGTAATTTATAAGGATGTTTTCCTTGTATAAACCATTCGAACCATATGGGAGAGATTCAACTTAAACTCTGCAAAATAATTTCATCAACCCCCTTGATAGAGAAAAAATGTGATTAAATATGACTTCTTCTTTTTTTTTTTTAAGATTTTATTTATTTGACAGAGAGAAACACAGCTGGAGAGGGAACACAAGCAGGGGGAGCAAGAGAGGAAAAAGCAGGCTTCCCGCCAAGCAGGAAGTCCGATGCGGGGCTCAATGTGGGAATCGACCCTGGGACTCTAGGATCGTGACCTGAGCTCAGGCAGACGCTTAACCAACTGAGCCACCCAGGCACCACTAAATAGGACTTCTGTCTGCATACAGCAGTAGCTGCATAGAGTATCATTCAGATGAAAACAACAGACTCAAGATAGGCTTTGAAGTCATCTATTTGTGTGATTTAGCCAAATTCTGGCTGCTTTATTTGCCTGGCATCTTTCTTTTGAAATCATGTTCTCATTTTTATAAATTTTATTTATTTTCAGGTCAGCTTTTATTCATAAAGTTTACATGACATTGTATGTTGTTAGAACAACTAAGTGATACGCAGTAGTCAGAGCCTCTGGGCGCCCCAGGTTAGTTGTTCTTCCCCTGAGGTCTATGGATCCTACCAGGCTGTTCCTAAGGGACTGGGTCTGTGGGGAGAATTCGCAGGAGTGCATGGCCTGGGATGGGCCAAAATCACATCTTAATTTTGCACTGGCCTCTAACTTAGAAGCATCCTCTTAAAAAAAGATTTATTTAAAAGAGAGATAGTAGGGGGAGAGGCAGAGGGAGAGAGAAAGAGAAAATCTCAAGCAGACTCCCTGCTGAGTGCACAGGCTGACACGGTGCTTGATCCCAGAACTCCGAGGTCATGAACAGAGCTGACCGAGCTGCCTGGGTGCCGTGAGAGGCATCATTCTTTAATGACGCACATGGGCCACAGATAGTGATCTTGCAACTTTGTCAGCAGTGGAACTCACAGATGTGTTCCTGTAGTATTAGTAGTGCGGCAGATAACTCAAAATATCATTTATTCTGGTCACTAACTTGAAATTTTGGTATGGTCATTCAAACTAGTTCAATTCAGTTAAAATTATAAAAGGAATATATTCTGATATCACACATGTTTTTAATATTTGATAGCTGAATTTCAGTGTACTCAGTCCCCTTGCTAATCCTATGCAACCATTTCTATCCATTTATAAACATATTGGGAAAAGAGGCCCACAGGCACAAGACTGTGAGGGGTCGGGCCTTGACATAGAGGAGGGGTCACCCCTTAGTAAAATTTCTAGTCTGTGCATGTTGGTTCTGCCAACCTCTTTCTCCTTCTGTGCCTTTCTTATGCCTCCTGGTTATATGTGCCCTCCAGGCCAGGGCCTGGGGCCTTAGTGACTTTGGAGTTCACTCAGAGTGTGTAACACCTTCCCTTTCTCAAACTTCCTCCTATTTCAATTTAACTTTTCCTGGAAGCCTTTTTCCAGACCCAGAGAACCCCCATGACTGTTTTGAAACTGATTACTGAGATGTTTGGGAGAAATTGATAACATGTCTGCTAACATGGAAATAAGAACCCCCATTTTCCCTACCAGGAAATTTGCATTAAGCCAATGGATCATTGGAATCATTCTGTAAATAGAGGGAGCAATGGGAAAGTGATTTAGAGGGGAGATGCTGTAAGTTTCCCATGAACCTTAAATGCTGCATGGGGGTGCTCCCTCCCAGGCAATGATTCTTCATTGCTTGTCCCGGGTGGCCACCAGGAAGGCTGCGGGGCGCCATATCCAGCGACAGTGGGCATACACACACCAGGAGCTTTGTGTCACAGAAAACTGGGCTCTGGATCATTTGCAGAGTCAGATATTCTTGCCTTCCCCATCAGTGGGTTCAGATCCTAATGCACAAAGGGAAGGTCTATTTAATTAATAAGAAAATGTCAAAACACTGTCAAAAATACTTCTGTTAATTTTTTTGTTTTTGTTTTTGTTTTTGCTGCCATCAGAATGCACTACAAATGTAGCTACTTAAAAGTACACCTATTTAGGGCGCCTGGGTGGCTCAGTTGGTTAAGCGACTGACTTTGGCTCAGGGCATGATCCCGGAGACCCAGGATCGAGTCCCACATCAGGCTCCCTGCTCGGCGGGAAGCCTGCTTCTCCCTCTCTCACTCCTTCTGCTGTGTTCCCTCTCTCGCTGTGTTTCTCTCTGTCAAATGAATAAATAAAATACTAAAAAAAAAA
>PITA01032248.1:0-14149 GCA_004023965.1 Spilogale gracilis
TAGGGAGGGAAACGAAACAACAGAGATTTTGAACACAGAAACAAACTGAGGGACTTGGAGGGAGGGGGGTGGAGGGATGGGAGAGCCTGGTGGTGGGTACTGGGGACACCTAAAGCGGGGAGCACTGGGTGTGGGGAATGGGGAATGAATCTTGAAACACTGGAAAAAAAAAATTTAGTAACAATAAAAAAAAAATTAATTAATTAAAAAAAAAAAAAAGATACAGATGTAGTGAAAAGAAGGGCCATATGTACCCCAATGTTCATTGCAGCAATAGCCACAATTGCCAAACTGTGGAAAGAGCCAAGGTGCCCATCAAACAGATGAATGGATAAAGAAGATATGGTCGATATAAACAATGGAATATTACGCCACCAGCAGAAAGTATGAATACCCAATTCTTGTAGCAACATGGACCCAACTGGAAGAAATTATGCTGAGTGAAATAAGCCAAACAGAGAAAGTTAAGTATCATATATGGAGCATAGGAGTAATATAGAGGACACTAGGAGAAGGAGAGGGGTAAATTGGTGAGAGAAATGAAACATGAGAGACTTTGGACTCACAAACAAACTGAGGGTACTGGAGGGCAAGGAGTGGGGGATGGGAGAGCCTGGTAGTGAGTTTTGAGGGCACGTATTGCATGGAGCACTGGGTGTGGGGCATAAACAAGGAATCTTGGAACACTGAAAAAAATTTTTTAAATTTAAAAATTTAAAAGTTAAATTAAATTAAAAAACTGAAAATAATAACCTTCCTAGTCTTGATGAAATTATACACATCTGATTGTTCCTAATAAACTCTGACATATTGTTTATTAAGGTAATTACACTCAATCTACGACTTTGGTAATTTTTCTTAATTAAGAAAGCCCACTCCAAATTTACAATTTGGAGTATTTTGGTTAACTTTAGCTTTTATTTTTAGCATGCCTAAAGACATCATTTAACATGTAATAGACACTCTTAAATATGTGTTGCCTATTAAATATATAATATCAAAATAGTCTAATCTTTGATTGCAATCTAGAATGATCAACTGTTACTCATATATATGATAAACCAAAACAATAGAAAACTGGAAATTATCATTCAGCGAATCTATGTGTGTTATTTTATTTTATTATTATTTTTAAAAGATTTATGCATGTTATTTTAAAGATTTATGTATGCTGTAATATTTCAGTATCAAAATAAAAGTATGATAGAGAAGGAAAGGAGATGATTTCTTTGAGAAATCATTCTATACAGAAAAATCATATTTTTGGAATTCTTGATCAGAAGCCAGAAATTTGCCAAATTAATGCTGAAAAAATTAACTAGGCAAAAGAACACACACACACACACACACACACACACACACACACACATAATGACTGAAGAATGTAACTAATGAATGATGGGGCATGGTGTTTTGGAACAAACTTCATGAAAGTCAAGAATTTTATAGTATGAATTTCCTTTGACTAGTTATGGCCTCAATGGACCTGAGCTGGAACAGAGAACATATACTCTGTTCCATATTCCTCTCTATATAAGCAATAGATTTTTCTTTTCAGATGACCCAAGGACTTTTACTCTTTTTCCATGGATCCACAAATTATTTTGTGTATATTTGAGAGGTGAGCCATAGCTCCAAGCTGCATATTTCTCTCATACTGCTTTCCTATTTGTGCTCTTTTAGAAGTCTTTTATAAATCTAGTACTAAACACTTGCATGCCTCATTATACATATCTGAAGGAATACATTAAATTTTTTGGTCAGTTATAGCAGGAAAATATGTACATGAAAGAATAGAGGAAAATCAAATGTTATTAGCCATGGCATTGACCATCTTTGACACCAAATGTAGAACATTAAAATAAAATAAAATAAAATAAAATAAAATAAAATAAAATAAAATAAAATAAAATAAAATAAAATAAAATAAAATAAAATAAAATAAAATAATAAATAAAATACAATAAATAAAGCTTTTTTTTTAAGTTTAATTGTGTATGAGGAAAGGGTATGTGAGGAATTAAGCATGGTTTCCAAGTTAAAATAATTCGTCTGATATTGGCTGTTTATAAGTCAGTTAAAGTAGCTCTTAACTACTTCTCTTTGGTTTAAAAGCTTATTTTATGGTATGATTGAGTGTTGGAATGTAGAGAAGAAAAAAAAATATCAGAGAAACATAAGTGCCATTCCACAGAGGATTCTTTAACATGGTCTGTCACAGTTGTTTTATAAATGTTATGTCATGGGAAAATAATCATTCCTACTGACATTTTGACAGAGAAGGAATTATTAAGTTCCCCTCAGTCTTATCTTCCCTGTTCTGTGATATTGGTAAAATTTCTGGGTTTGCCCTTACCCCTCTAAATGTAACACATTTCTCTGAATGGCATATTTTGATTTCAGCTGAAATCCTAGAAATGCAAGTTTTGAACTTTTGCAAAGCACTTCCTAAACATGGGAGATATTTTTTGTTGACACTGGAGAGCCGTGTTCCAGAAATATCGATCAACTATATTTAAAGGGAGCCATTGCTTGTTGTATAATGAATGTTAAAAAAAAAAAAAAAAAAAAAAAAAAAAAGGCTCTGGAGAAAAGTGTTAGCAAGCTCATCTTTGAAGCATAATGACCCCGACCCTGAAGCTAGATAACATAGGTTCATATTGAAACCCGTTACTTTCAATATGTGCTGCACTGGTGAATTTACTTAATTCTTTGGTGGTGACTTGATTTTGTTATTGATTTAATAATTACAATAATATATTTGCCTTGTAGGGCTATAGTGAGCACTCATTTAGTGAAAAATGCTTTGAGTCATACCTGTCATTAGGTAAATTCAATAAGTAAAATCAATGTTATATATTACTACTGTGATAAAAAATTGGCACCTCAGAGCCCCTGGGTGGCTCAGTCATTAAGTGTCTGCCTTTGGCTCAGGTCATGATCTCGGAGTGCCAGGATCAAGCCCCGCTTTGGGCTCCCTGCCAGCGGAAAGCCTGCTTCTCCCTTTCTCACTCCCCCTGCTGTGTTGTTCCCTGTCTTGCTGTGTTTCTCTCTCTCAAATAAATAAATAAAATCTTAAAAAAAAAATTGGGACCTCATTTATAAAGACATGTAAAGGTATCACATTTGTAAGGACACTACAAATTACTATTTGTAAGCCATGAACGTAAGAGGCCTTTCAGTTTCCTCATCAGTGGGAGACAATCCCAACATGTTGCTGCATGTCTTATGTTAATTTTGTTTCTAGAATATTTTTTCAAGTATATTTATATAGTAAACTTTCTTGGAAGATAGAGTGCAACGCTGGGCAAATATGGAAGGCAGCTTTGTTTTTTGACTAGGCTAATAATGTCTCCTCTTACAGGTTGGCTAGTAGTTTTCTTAAAATATTGGGGATTTCCTGGGTGGCTCAGTGGGTTAAAGCCTCTGCCTTTGGTTCAGGTCATGATCTCAGGGTCCTGGGACTGAAGCCAGCATCAGGCTCTCTGCTCAGCAGGGAGCCTGCTTCCTTCTCTCTCTCTGCCTGTCTCTCTGCCTACTTGTGATCTCTCTCCCTGTCAGATAAATAAATAAAAATCTTAAAAATAAAAAAAGATTGGGGGTTTCCTAAGGTTCATCAGCTATGGCATACACCTGCTGTGTTGTGAGCATCCCCCTGGGCTTTGCTTCTCATCTCCCCATGGTGACTTTAATTTGGGAGGGAGGCAGTGGAATATTTAAAAAAAAAAAAAAAATGAAGCTCATTCAGCTTGCTGCATTGTTAGTAATAATGCCCCTTTCCTGTGACCAGAAATCTTAGGTACTTTGCAAGCTTCTATGAAAGTGTGGCAGGCTAAGTTGCTAACTTACAATTAGGGTAAGTATATCAGATCTTTCACTGTTTCAATGATCTTCACTCATTGCCTAATCTTTAGCAGAAATGAGGGTGAGTCTTCAGCCTTTTTAAGATGAGACAATCAGTAAATGTAGTAGAATGTATTAATACTCAGCAAAAATTCACCTTCTCCTCTGACTTCCATGGAGAAGTATAGTTTATTACTGAAATGACTCTGTGTTTATCTTTGAGACTTACATTTTGTGATACTGTGTGAAAAAAGCTTTTAGATGTGCTTGTGTGGGTTGGTTTGACCTCTTCCACTCCTGTCTTCCATCATGGGAAAAAAATACTAAGCTAGCTACTAGTCCTAGAATGTGACAAATAAAGCTAACGTGAACCTGGTCTTTGGCCTAGAATGAAGTCCAGTTGCTTTCAGCCAGTATTAGCTGAACAACTGGCAAACATAACTATAAGAGAAAAATATTATTTGTAGTTGATGCCACTAATATAAAGGGTCATCCTGACAAGTATATAATAAGCCTTAAGCAGTAGATATTGATTCCAGGAATCACTGGGTAGCTGATTTTTCCAAAAATGTCACCTCTAACTCCAATTATTTTTACCTGCAAGATCCAAATTTCCTCTAAGGGAAGGATATATAATTGGAATATAATCTTTATTTGCTTCTGATAGTAATAGTAAGAATTTTAGCACTAGGGCTTTCAGATATAAAAATTCCTACTTATTTTACTGTGTGAATAAGAAAATGAGAGGATTTCAGGGAGAGCTTTTATACATTTTTTTCCAAATCTAAAACTTAGACTTATTTTTTTTAACTTTAAAATACATTTTAATTGCTTAGTTTAAGTTTATAGCTCCTGTGAGTTCTGAATTCGTTTTTAAATAATAATTTATTTTATTTTTTCAGTTTTCCAAGATTCCTTGTTTACGCCCCACACCCAGTGCTCCATGCAATTTGTGCCCTCAATACCTACCACCAGACTTACCCATCTTCCGGCCCCCCCCTCCCTTCCTAAACCCTCAGTTTGTTTCTCAGAGTCCAAAGTCTCGCATGCTTTATTTTCCTCTCTAATTTACCCCAGTTCACATTTCCTTTCCTTCTCCAGCTGTCTTCCATATTACTCCTTATGCTCCACAAGTAATTGAAACTGTATGATACTTGACTTTCTCTGTTTGGCTTATTTCATTTAGCATAATCTCCTCCAATCCCATCCAGGTTACTATGAAAGTTGGATATTCATCCTTTCTACTGGAGGCGTAATACTCCATTGTATATATGGACCATATCTTCTTTATCCATGTGTCTGTTGAAGGGCAGCTTTGCTTTTCCACAGTTTGGCGATTGTGGCCATTGCTGCTATGAACATTGGGGTACATATGGGCATTCTTTTCACTACATCTGTATTATTGGAGTAAATACCCAATAGTGCGATGCTCTATTTTTAATTTTTAAGGAATCTCCACACAGTTTTCCAAAGTGGCTAAACCAATTTGCATTCCTACCAACAGGGTAACAGGGTTCCCCTTTCTCCACATCTCTCCAACACTTGTTGTTTCCTGTCTTGTTAATTTTGGCCATTCTGACTGGTATAAGGTTGTATCTCAATGTGGTTTTGATTTGAATTTCCCTGATAGCTAATGATGATGAGCATTTTTTCATGTGTATTAGCATTTTTGTATGTCTTCTATGGAGAAGTGCCTCTTCATGTCTCCTGCCCATATTTTAATGCGATCCTCTTTTTTTTAGTTGTTGAGTTTGAGGAGTTTTTTTTTTATAGATCTTAGATATCAGCCCTTTGTCTGTAATGCCATTTCTGAATATCTTCTCCCATTCTAGGGGTTGCCTTTTTGTTTTGTTGACTATTTCCTTTGCTGTGTAGAAGCTTTTTATTTTGATGAAGTCCCAAAAGTTCATTTTCACTTTTGTCTCCTTTGCCTTTGGAGACGTGTCTTGAAAGAAGTTGCTGTGGCTGATATCAAAGAGGTTACTGCTTATGTTCTCCTCTAGAATTTTGATAGATTCCTGCCTCACATTGAGGTATTTCATCCATTTTGAGTTTATCTTTTTGTATGGTGTAAGAGAATGGTCGAGTTTCATTCTTCTATACATTGCTGTCCAATTTTCTCAGCACCATTTATTGAAGAGACTTTTTTCCACTGGATATTTTTTCCTGTTTTATTGAAGATTATTTGACCATAGAGTTGCGAGTCCATACCTGGACTCTCCACTCCGTTGCATTGCTCCGTCCATTATCTGTTTTTGTGCCAGTAACATGCTGTCTTGGTGATCACAACTTTGTAATAAAGCTTGAAATCAGGCAACGTGATGCTCCCAGCTTTGTTTTTCTTTTTCAACATTTCCTTAGCAATTCAGGATCTTTTCTGGTTCCATATAAATTTTAGGATTATTTGTTCCAGCACTTTGAAAAATGTTGGTAGAATTTTGATTGGGATGGCATTGAAAGTATAGATTGCTCTGGGCAGTATTAACATTTTAACAATGTTTATTCTTCCAATCTATGAAGCATCTTTTTGTGTCTTCTTCAATTTCTTTCATGAGTATTCTGTAGTTCCTCGAGACAGATCCTTAACATCTTTGGTTAGGTTTATTCCAAGGTATCTTATGGCTTTTGGTGCTATAGTAAATGGAATCAATTCTCTAATTTCCTTTTCTATATTTTCATTGTTAGTGTATAAGAATGCAACTGATTTCTGTGCATTGATTTTGTATCCTGCCACATTACTGAATTGCTGTCTGAGCTCTAGTAGTTTGAGGGTGGAGTCTTTTGGGTTTTCCATATAAAGTATCATGTCATCTGTGAAGAAAGAGTTTGACTTCTTCTTTGCCAATTTGAATACCTTTTATTTCTATTTGTTGACTGATTGCTGTTGCTAGGACTTCTAACACTATGTTGAATAACAGTGGCGAGTGTGGGCATCCTTGTCTTGTTCCTGATCTCACTGGGAAGACTCTCAGCTTTTTACCATTGAGAATGATATTCGCTGTGGGTTTTTCATAGATATATTTTATGAGGTTGAGGAATGTTCCTTCTATCCCTATACTTTGAAGAGTTTTAATCAGGAACATATGCTATATTTTGTCAAATCCTTTTTCTGCATCAATTGGTTCTTCTCTCTTCTCTTATCGATTTGTTCTATCATATTGATTGATTTGCGAGTGTTGAAACACCCTTGCATCCGAGGGGTAGATCCTACCTGGCCTTGGTGGATAATCTTTTTAATGTACTATTGGATCCTATTAGCTAGGATCTTGTTAAGAATCTTGGCATCCAGGGCGCCTGGGTGGCTCTGTGGGTTAAAGCCTCTGCTTTTGCCTTAGGTCATGATCTCAGGGTCCTGGGATCAAGGCCCATATCAGGCTCTCTGCTCAGCAAGGAGCCTGCTTCCTCCTCTCTCTCTGCCTGCCTCTCTGCCTACTTGTGATGATCTCTCTCTCTGTCAAATAAATAAATAAAATCTTCAAAAAAAAATCTTGGCATCCATGTTCATCAGGGATATTGGTCTGAAATACTCCTTTTTGATGGGGTCTATGCCTGGTTTGGGGGTTAAAGTAATGCTGGCTTTATAGAAGGAGTCTAAAACTTTTCCTTCTGTTTCTATTTTTTGAAACAGCTTCAGGAGAATAGGTATTATTTCTTCTTTGAATGTTTGGTAGCATTCCTCAGGGAATCCATCAGGTCCTGGGCTCTTGTTTTTTGGGAGGTTTTTGATCACTGCTCCAATCTCATTCCTAGATATTGGTCTATTCAGGTTGTCAGTTTCTTCCTGTTTCAGTCTTGGAAGTTTATAGGTTTCCAGGAATGCATCCATATCTTCTACATTATTTAACGTATTGGCATATAACTGTTGATAGTAATTTCTGATGATTGCTTCTATTTCCTTGATATTAGTCCTGATCTCTCCCCTTTCATTCATAATTTTATTAATTTGGGTCTCTCTCTTTTCTTTTGGATTAGTTTGGCCAATGGTTCATCGATCTTATTAATTCTTTCAAAGAACCAGCTTTTAGTTTCATTGATGTGTTCTACTATATCTCTAGTTTCTAATTCATTGATTTTTGCTTTAATCTCAATTATTTCTCTTCTTGTGTGTGGGGTGGGCTTAATTAGTTGTTGATTTTCCAGTTCTTTAAGGTATAAAGAGAATTGATGTATTTGGGATTTTTCAATTTTTTTGAGCGAGGCTTGTATGGCTATGTATTTCCCCCTTGGACCACCTTTACTGTATCCCATAGGTTTTGGATCGATATATCTTCATCCTCATTGATTTCCATGAAATATTTAAGTTCTTCTTTGATTTCCTGGTTGATCCAAGCATTCTTGAGTAGGATAGTCTTTAGCTTCTAAGTGTTTGAGTTCCTTCCAAACTTTTTCTTGTGGCTGAGTTCCAGATTCAAGGCATTGTGGTCAGCGACTGTGTAAGGAATAATCTCAATCTTTTTGTATCAGTTGAGCCCTGATTTGTGACCTAGTATGTGGTCTATTTTGGAGAAAGTCCCATGTGCACTTGAAAAGTGTGAGTATTCTGCTGTTTTAGGGTGGACTGTTCTGAATATATCTATGAGATCCATCTGGTCCAATGTGTCATTCAAAGCTCTTGTTTCTTGATTTGTTGTTGTTGTTGTTGTTGTTGTTGTTGTTGTTGTTGTTATTGTTGTTGTTTAGATGATCTATCTAGTGCTGAGATCGGTGTGTTAAGATCTCCTACAATTAATGTATTTGTGTCATGATGACTCTTTATTTTGCTTAACAGTTGGCTTATGTAGTTGGATGGTCCCATGTTGGGGGCATGAATATTTACAATTGTTAGATCTTCTTGGTGGATAGACCCTTTAAGAATGATTTAGTGTCCTTCTGTATCTCTGACTACAGTCTTTAGATTAAAATCTAATTTATCTGATATGAGAATCACTACCCTGGCTTTCTTCTGAGGCCCATTGACATGAAAGATTATTCTCCGTCCCCTCACTTTCAGTTTGGGTGTATCTTTAGATTCAAAATGTGTCTCTTGTAGAGAGCATATGGATGGGTCCTGTCATTTTATGCAGTCTGCAACCCTATGCCATAAAACTTAGACTTCTTATAAACTTGTTTAGAACTCAAATTTAAACTATCATAATTATTTGCTACCTATGTTAATAGCAATGTACACATTTGCAACTGAATAATTCCTTAGAAAATAATTTCTTGATTTTATGAAAAAATACTTTAACTTTTACTTCAGATACAATTTTATCAACTTTTTATACACTCATATTTATATAAATTTATGATATCTATTACATACAATTTATTTATCTATTACATACAACTGTATGCAGATCCATGCACACACACATGCTAAAACTTGGCTAATCCTAACTAAGAGTTTTTGGAGATAATGATTAACATTAGCCAAGTTTTGACCAGGAGACATAAGAATATCTGAATCTGACTCCTGAGAGCAGTCTCTCCGCTTGAGGTCTATGAAGAAATGATATTCTGCAAGAAGATAGTGAGCAGAGCAATAACTTGGTCTTGACCCCAAATAAGAGTGCATGGCATGTCACCTCTCTAAACTCCACTTAAAACTCACCATTTTTCCAATAAATTCACTGGGATTTGGTTAAACTTCTCTAAAAGTAGTAAAACAAAATCTGCTGTTTTTTTCTCTTTATAGCAACACTTGTTTATGTTTGTTAGTTTGTAAACCCAGAGAAGAGAAAAAACTAGGGAAACTTGAGCTAGGGTAGCAAATACTATTACTCCTACCAGTATACAGTCTCTGTGTGCCAAGATGGAGTACTTCCTCTCTGCCTATTACCAGGGAAAATTGTCCTGGTCTTAGATATGACTGACTTTTTTTTCCTGGATTTATGGCAACCAGAGATGATACTGAAGTTACTTTTAATTCTTTACCTCAAAGTAGCTCTGACCTCCAGAAGCAATGATATTCCTGCAATCTGAGATCACTGAGGAAGATGATCCTTAATACAAAAAAAAATAAAAGGATTTCTTTATAGGTCATAAGGGAATTCATTTTGCAGCCCAAAGTACTATCCATGGATAAGCATCATTGGCAGCAAGTTGGAGCTTTTTTACCCTAAAAGAAATGCAGATTCTCAGGTCCTGCCCCAGATCTAGTGAATTAGATTCTGAATTTAAACAGATTTCCAGTAATATAAATACCTGTTAACATTTGAAAAGTACTTGTCTAGCTGATTTCCTTCCAGTACACAAACAACACCCACGTATAAGATTTTTTCTACAACAAATTCTGATAAACTAAGTTGTGAGGTATTCAGCACTATTCAATAGGAACTTTCTGTGATGATAGAAAAATTCTTTGTGCTTTTTGATATGGTAACCATTTGAGACATGTAGTTTATCAATAGTTGAAATGTGTCTAGTATCATGGAAGAAGGAATTTTTATTTTTATATTATTTTAGTTAATAAACTTAACTAAGTAAATTTAAATTTAGATAGCCATATGTTGGTAGTTGCTACCATGTTATTCTTTGACAGTCTAGACAATGTTGTTTTTTCTCACTGGTGATGCCAGACCTTTCTTTGTGTATTCAGGACATTGAAACATGTGGTTAAGAGCATGGACACAGGGATTAAGATTATCTGAGTTCAAAGACATCTCTACCACTTCCAGTTGTGTAAATTTTTTAACCTATTAAGCCTGTTTTCTCACCTGCAAAATTAGAAAATAGTACTTAAGATTAATATATTAAAGGAATTAATAATCTAAAACCATTACAGCAGGAATAGTGTTAAGGAAATAGTGTTAAATATGTGTTTATTAAATTAATAAATATCTCTCCATCTCTACTTGAGGTAAAACCTTAAAAACCTTAAAAACTAAAAGAATGAGTTCTAACAATTTTTTTTAAAATTCAAGCACCATATCTCCTTCAGAAAAGTCTGTTAAACACAGCTAATGCAAACCTTAATGAAATAATGAAGAATAATAACCAGACACTAATTAGACATTAATAGAAGAATAGTAGGAAGTAATGTCATTTTGTGACTACTGTGAAAATGGACACTGGACATTAATAGGAGAATAGAAAAAAGTAATGTTATGAGGGAATGCATATGAAAATCTTCAGACCTGAGAACAGTTTGAAAAGTTTCTCCCAATTATATTCTGTCATCTGGATTGACAATCACTGCCCAAGACGTCTCTTTAAGTTCTTAACATCAGCAGGTATATTAGTTGTCTTGCTTAAACTATGTCAACTGTAAGAGATGGAACCCATAACTACGGCATTCATGGACACCTGCCAATAAATCATCTTTCTCTATCTCAAGGTTGCATGCACTTAGGAAATGCTCAGAAGATTTTAAAAAATAAATAAATATTGCTTAGGCCTTAGGCCCAGAACTTCAAAGCAAGCTTTGAACTTGTCTATACTTGACTATACAGGCTCAGTGGCCTTCTTTATCATGGATCTTATGCTCATTTCTGCTTAGTATGGTAGAGTGTAGGGTGTCTCAATGGTCCTGTAACTCCAGCTGCTAAACAGAAAGCAAGACTGAGGTGAGAACATATCTAAGTACACTTGACTTTTAACTGAAAAATTGGCCTTTAATGTATCCTTGATTTTGACTAGTAAAGGCCTTCTTCCTCCTTAGAAATACAGTTAAAAGAGAATGGTAAGTAAGTTTTGCCTTCTGCAAAAGGCAAAAACAAACAAAAAACAAACAAATAAAAAACCTCCACAAAACAAAACAAAAAAGCACACATACACAGAAAATCAAAACAAAACAAAACAAAAACACCAACATTTTAGACCTTCCCTGTATCTGCTAAGATGAAAGGTGGAGTAACCAAACAGCATTGCCAACAGGGCACTCATCATGACCCCAGTAGGGGGCCAGGCAGCCTGATGTGGTAGCCTTCATACTGGGCAGCAGACCATCTGAAGGGGAATGCCTGGGCATTCCCTGGGTCAGCAAGAGTGTTGCAACTTATACTGATGTACATTTTCTTTCTGCAGCTTCTTCATCTTTTTGGGATGTAAAAGTTTTCCACAGCTTAATAATGTTCTGGACTTGGTGCCTCATTCCGCTATCCTTTTTAGTTGAGAGACAAGTTATGGTACAAATACTTAGCAGAGAAAGTGTAAAATGATCACAGAAGGTTGAACATCAGAGATAATATCTAACCTACTGTATTATGTTTTTGAGAATAACACTGTTTGTGACTGATTGGTTTATTATATTTCCCGTGATAACATCTCTTGTGCCATTGAAGGTTTGTTTTTTGTCTGTGTGTGCCTGTGTGCATGTGTGTATATATTAATCGGCACTCTTCTAGGTAAGCCCTCTGATTCAGGATGTGTTAAAGATCTTACATATCTGACTGTGTGGCTGAGCTAGGTTGTATGCTGCTTACAGACATGTCCCACAATATATAATTTTAGGACACAGTATATGGCCTGCATAAAATAAATGCTGAGAAATGTTTTCCAGATTGTGTTGAATTTTTTTTTTTACATGTCTTGAAAGAAGAGCATTTTATGCAAATATTGTGTTAATTAGACAGGAGTAAATGAGATTTTTTTTTTTTTATCTCCAGTCTCTCCTAGTACAGAGGAAAAAAAAAACAAAACACGGTACCTTTTTATAAGTACTTTTCTCATATTGAATTTTAATTTTCAGTAGAGAATTGGTTCATTTTCATTATACTGAAATCACCACTCACTGTGGAAGAAGTAAGGACCAACCAAGGTTTTTGCTTTTAAGGAGATTATGTTTAATTTTGAAATTAATCAGTAGACAAAGAACCCACTATTATCGCTCTTTAATAATGGTGTTCTGCTTTTCTTTCCAATTTAAGTTCAGTTGTCTAGATACCAACAAAATGAGTGGATATCTCATGTATTGAATGTCTAGTTATTAGTTAAAGTACTTATGAAAGTAGATCTTTTTGAAAAGAATAATTACAACTTGCTTATTGCGGTTTTAAAAAATTATTATTATTATTATTTTTTATTGTTACTAAAATTTTTTTTCCAGTGTTTCAAGATTCATTCCCCATTCCCCACACCCAGTGCTCCACGCTTTAGGTGTCCCCAGTACCCACCACCAGGCTCTCCCATCCCTCCACCCCCCTCCCTCCAAGTCCCTCAATTTGTTTCTGTGTTCAAAATCTCTGTTGTTTCGTTTCCCTCCTTAGATTACACTAGTTCCCATTTGCTTTCCTTCTGCCACTGTCCTCCAGTTTGCCTCTCATGCACCGCAAGTAAGTGAGACCATGCGATACTTGACTTTCTCTTCTTGGCTTATTTCACTCAGCATAATCTCTTCCAGTCCAGTCCATGTTGCTACAAAAGTTGGATATTCATCCTTTCTGACGGAGGCATAGTATTCCATTGTATATATGTACCACATCTTCTTTATCCATTCATCTGTTGATGGGCACCTGGGCTCTTTCCACAGTTTGGCGATTGTGGCCATTGCTGCGATGAACATTGGGGTGCATATGGCCCTTATTTCACTACATCCGTATCTTTGGGGTAAATGCCCAGTAGTGCAATTGCAGGGTCAGAGGGTAGCTCTATCTTTAATTTTTTAATAAATCTCCACACTGTTTTCCAAAGCGGCTGCACCAGTTTACATTCCCACCAACAGTGTAAGAGGGTTCCCCTTTCTCCGCAGCCTCTCCAACACTTGTTGTTTTCTGTCTTGCTAATTGTGGCCATTCTGACTGGTGTAAGGTGGTATCTCAGTGTGGTTTTGATTTGAATTTCCGTGATAGCTAGTGACGCTGAACATTTTTTCATGTGTCTGTTGGCCGTTTGTATATCTTTACAGAGAAGTGCCTCTTCATGTCTCTTGCCCATTTTTTGATGTGTTCATCTTCTTTTTGGGTGTTGAGTTTGAGTAGTTCTTTATAGATCTTGGATACCAGCCCTTTGTCTGTAGTGTCATTTGCAAATATCTTCTCCCATTCTGTGGGTTGCCTCTTTGTTTTGTTGATTGTTTCCTTTGCTGTACAGAAGTTTTTTTATTTTGATGAAGTCCCAGAAGTTCATTTTCACTTTTGCCTCTTTTCCTGTGGAGACCTGTCTTGAAAGAAGTTGCTGTGGCCAATGTCAAAGAGGTTACTGCCTATGTTCTCTTCCAGGATTTTGATGGATTCCTGCCTCACGTTGAGGTCTTTCATCCATTTCGAGTTTGCCTTTGTATGTGGTGTAAGCGAATGGTCTAGTTTCATTCTTCTATATGTAGCTGTCCAATTTTCCCAGCACCATTTATTGAAGAGACTGTCCTTTTTCCACTGGATATTTTTTCCTG
>PITA01032249.1:0-14230 GCA_004023965.1 Spilogale gracilis
TTTTTTTTTTTTTTAAAGATTTATTTATTTGACAGAGAGAAACACAGCTAGAGGGGGAACACAAGCAGAGGGACCGAGAGAGGGAGAGAGGGAGAAGCAGGCTTCCTGCCGAGCAGGAAGCCCGATGTGGGGCTCGATCCCGGGTCTCCAGGACCATGACCTGAGCCGAAGGCAGTTGCTTAACCAACTGAGCCACCCAGGCACCCCTTGTGAATTATTCTTTATCCATTTTTCTGTTGGTATTTAACTGTCTTACTGATTTATAAGGACTTTTTTGTATAGAAAGGCTGTTTAACTCTTTTTTTTAAGATTTTTTTATTTATTTGACAGAGAGAAACAGTTAGAGAGGGAACACAAGCAGGGGGAGTGAGAGAGGGAGAAGCAGGCTTCCCGCCAAGCAGGGAGCCCGATGTGGGGCTTGATCCCAGGACTCCGGGATCATGACCTGAGCCGAAGGCAGTCGCTTAACCAACTGAGCCACCCAGGCACCCCTAACTTTTATCATACATGTTGCAAAACCTATTTCTAAGTGTGCCATTCATATTTTAAATTTGTTTATGACATTTTGAGGTATAGAAATTTCAATTTAATCTTAATTCATTTCCTTTTGTAGTCTCTGGCTTTTGAGCCATGCTGAAAAAGACTTTCAAAGATGGTATATTTACTTATGTTCCTCTTAGTACTTTTTTAGTCTCATTTTTACATTAAATTCCTTAAAATATCTAGAATTAATTTTTGTCTAAGGGATGAGGTAACTTTTCCATAGTTAACCAAGTAATCCTAGCATTAATTATTGAGTTATCTATCTTGAAAGGACCTTGCGTTTTTAAAAAATCAGAAAGCATCTCTTTTCTTTTCTCTGCTCCCGAATTTCCAGAGGGAAACAGTTAAATTTTGTTGTATAACTAAAAGCAGAGAAAAAAGAAACGAGGAAGTAGCAATTCTTAACAGCTTCAGAAGTAACTGTATGACATCCTAGAATCTACTTTTTATAGTTCAATACTACAGTCCTGCCCAGTAATACACAGATAAATAGGTACTTTTGTGAGTAGACCTGGGCTTTTATATCCCTTCAGTTTCTTGGGAGAGGTGAGACTAACTAGGCAGTTCTTTCAAGAAAATTGGGCACAATACTGGTTACACTGATTCATGAATTTGTGCATGTTTCAACATTTTATTTATTTATTTGGCAGAGAAAAACACAGCTAGGGAGGGAACACAAGCAGGGGGAATGAGAGAGGGAGAAGCAGGCTTCCCGCCGAATAGGGAGCCCGATGTGGGGCTCGATCCTGGGACTTCCGCATCATGACCTGAGCCAAAGGCAGATGCTTAATGACTGAGCCACCCAGGCACCCCCCCGCTTTTTAAAAGATTTTATTTATTTGAATTTGTGCATGTTTAAAGGGGGAATGGGGTTAGTGAAGCTAAGGATTTATTTCTGTTTGACTGTATAATTTTCTAAGTGATTGGATTAGGTTTTAATTTTTAAAATAATTTTCCCTTTTAGGACAGAGGCATATATTTTCCCTCCTACTCCTGCTAAGTACCCTCCTGTACCTTCAAAGTATACTGTGGGTACTCAGACTGATTATCGGGATGCTGAAGTTCAAACTGATCCGTATTCTCCAGAATATGTAGTATGTCAGGATTCAATCCCTGAGCTCTTGACTCTGGCTACTCTTACTTGGGGTGAGTTGGTAATCGTCTTGAATATTTGCAGATGCCTGTCCTGATAACAGTGCATGCTATTGAGTTACTGGAAATATTGTGCTCGAGTCAACTGTGGTATAAAGTGTTGCTATTTAAAATGCCTTGCTCAACAGAACTGCTTCACAGAGCCACACTTTTACTGATACTTTTGCTCATGGAGAGTATACTCTTTCCATTGCAAGGAGGCTTATTGTACTTTATGCCTGAAGCTGAAGTTAAGTTTCAGCTTAATTTTGTGGTTAATTGCTAAGTATTCACCTCCCCCCACCCCATGAATCAATTCTTTCTCATTGAGCAATCCTCACTCCCTCTTCACACATAAATCTTTTTTGGGTGTTTAATACTGAACGTATATTCCACCTTATGTAACAGTATTATCTTACTTTGCCAAAATATCTTGCAATTATCAGAGCTCCCTTACATATATCCCTCTTGGATGATTTGGGTGATTTCTCTTGCTTTTATCTCTGAAATGCTAATATGACTCAGGCTCAGAAATTCACTCTTAGAATGCAATAAAATCTGACCTAGGTCTATATTATGTGAAATAAGAAAAATTAATAAGGAAAGGCGCTTTTGGAAATGACTAGATGTTAGCTTCTTAAACTCACATTATTGTAGCTGGGAAACAGAGCCAGAGGCCAGCTCCTCCTAAGTGGTAGAGATAGTTGGTGCACTGTAATGATTCTTATTAAAATGAGATACTTTTGTTTCCCAGTTGTGATGGTTTGCTGTGGTCAGTCTGTGTCACAGACAATGAAGATGTTCATATCTGAGCTCTAGTTTTGATTCTTGTTTCCTGTCTCACCTTACAAATTCAGATGAAGCATTCTTTTTTTCTTTTTTTAAGATTTTTTCTTTATTTATTTGACAGAGAGAGAGATCACAAGTAGGCAGAGAGGCAGGCAGAGAGAGAGGAGGAAGCAAGGCTCTGCCAAGCAGAGAGCCCAACACGGGCCTTGATCCCAGGACCCTGAGATCATGACCTGAGCCGAAGGCAGAGGCTTTAACCCACTGAGCCACCTAGGTGCCCCAGATGAAGCATTCTTGACATCCATACTTGAAGGCAGTCTCTACTTTCAGACCTAGATGACAGATAAAAATATAGTGAAACTTTTCCCTTCTGTACACTCTCTCTCTTTCTCTCTCCCTCTCTCTCTCTCTCTCTATATACACACACACACACACACACACACACACACACACACACACATATTTATTAGTGTATATATATGAATATATGTATTGGTTATGTGTGTATAGTGTGTCTGTGTATGTACACATATACTTTAAAAAAAAAGAAAGCAAATTTTGATAGTTTAGAAATAGACTTCCTAATAGAAAGAAATAGCTGGGAACCTATGATGTTGAGCAGAGGCTATGAATGGTGGGAAACCAGATCTGAACTGCCTGCCTGAGCTAGAGGAGGCAGGACTCTTCTTCTGCCCCCAGGTGGGACTGAGCCCAAAACCTACCAACACAGAGGTTGAATTATCAGTAAAAACTACTGAGTCAGGCCTACCCCCCTCATATGTAAGGCCCTGGGTAGGAGTTTAAATGGAGGCCTATATACTCTATGTATAGATGTTTAAAAATTATAAATCAAGTTAATATCTGTTAAGTAAAAAATTTTAAAAAGTCTATATTTTTTCACAAATATATCTTTATAACAAGTTAAAAGGACAAGCTTAAATTGAAAATTCTTAGATTCCTTGGGATTCTTTGGTGGAATGAAGCAGCAAGAAAGGAGGCTGCCTGTGACTTACCTTTTTCTCTGGTTCTGTTCCAAATCATGAGGGATCTGTCATATGTGCATGTGATTACTTCACCTTATTTTTCCAATCTTTGTGTACATATCCTTGTAAACAGCTGCCACTTAGCTACCCCTTGGGTTTAAGGGTGAACAAACAGGGGCACCTGGGTGGCTCAGTTGGTTAAACGTCTGCCTTCAGCTCAGGTCATGATCCCAGGGTCCCAGCATCAAGCCCCACACTGGGCTTCTTGCTCGGCAGAGAGCCTGCTTCTCCCTCTCCCTCTGCTGCTCCCTGTGCCTGTGCTCTTTCTCTCTCTCTGTGTCAAATAAATAAAGTCTTTAAAAAAAAAAAAGGGCAAGCAAAGAGCAGCATATATCTGGCCTTGGAGTCTGAATTCTAGGAAGAGGTCCATGTAGATATTAGAAGGAGGCTTGGGCATTTGTTCAAGGAATTCCAGGGTCTCTAAGAGTAGAGTAGCTCCAGCTGGGCATAGTCTGTTGCACTCCTCATCCTATGATGATGGGCTGGGCTCTAAAGAGTGAGGCTGGGGAGCTGTCCCTCTTGCCAGGTCAAAGAGTGTTACTGCCCATGGTGCTCATGAGAGAAATCTACAGTTGATCTCAACCCAAGAATCACAAAGCATCTCTGTTGCACTCCTCATCCTATGATGATGGGCTGGGCTCTAAAGAGTGAGGCTGGGGAGCTGTCCCTCTTGCCAGGTCAAAGAGTGTTACTGCCCATGGTGCTCATGAGAGAAATCTACAGTTGATCTTAACCCAAGAATCACAAAGCATCTAAGGAACACAGACATCAGGAGTGATCCACAAAAGTTAAAAGAAAGAGAGAGAGAGAGTGAATTCCTGAGCAAACAGAGCAAATGGAGTGATCTGAAAAGGACTTGGGAAATACTTCTAATATCCTCAAAGAGATAAAGGGGCATGAAAACAAGAGTGAGAGCTATGAAAAAGAACCAGTTGCAATCACTCGGAAAGAAAACTATGGAATTTGAAATAAAAGGAGCACAGTAGTAAACTAGGCAGAGCTGAAGAACAAATTAGTGAAATGAAAGAGTAAATGAACAAGTATTCCAGAATGCAATATTCAAAGGTAGAATAAGATAAAAAAAAAAAAGGCAAGAGCCATGGGGGATAGAATTATAAGATCCTATAATAGAGAGAACGGTGGAGAAGCAATGCAAGAAAAGATAATGGATTTCCCTGGACTAAAGAAAGATGTGAATCCACAGGTTGAAAAATTTCACTGAGGACCAAACAGGATAAAGGAAAAACCATACCTACTAATAAAGGAAAAAGAAAAAACCTAGAGCGCCTGAGTGGCTCAGTGGATTAAAAGCCTCTGCTTTCGGCTCAGGTCATGATCTCAGGGTCCTGGGATCGAGGCCCATGTCGGGCTCTCTGCTCAGCAGGGAGCCTGCTTCCTTCTCTCTCTGCCTGCCTCTTCTCTGCCTACTTGTGATCTCTCTCTGTGTCAAATAAATAAATAAAATAAATCTTAAAAAAAAAAAAAAAACCTATAGTAGAGAAAATTTAGATTACCTACAAAGAGACAAAAAAACCAAATTGACATTTTACAGAATTTTTTCAAGTGCTATGGGATAGGGATGCCTGTGTGGCTCAGTCCATTAAGCATCTGCCTTACTCTCAGGTCATGATCCCAGGGTTCTGGGATCAAGTCCCGTATCCAGCTCCTTGTTCAGCAGGGAGCCTGCTTCCCTCTCTGCCTGCTGCTCTCTCTGCTTGCTTTCTATCTCTCTCTGACAAATAAATAAAATCTTTAAAAAAAGATAAAGTGCTGTGGGAAAATAGTTGCAAATCTAAAGTTCTTTTACCAGCTAAACTATTATTCAGGAGTGAAGGTGAAATAAAGACTTTTCATAGAACAAGACATTTCATCGGATCTATCTCACAGGATAATGTACAGATTAAGTCAGTTCCTTTATGTAATATACTTAGACCAGTGCCTAGTATGTGAACAAGCATCCTATAAATGCTCACTATTAATCTGAATAGAAGATGAAAGGATATACTTCCGTAAGAAGAAAAATGTTCTCAAAAGGAAAAAGAAGGATTTGAGAACATGATGCTCAAAAAAAGAGAAAAATGTCACTAAAATTGTTATGTTGCATTTCTAAAGATGGTAATTTTTTAAATCTTTTTTTTTTAAGATTTTATTTATTTATTTGACAGACAGAAATACAGCTAGAGAGGGAACACAAGCAGGGGGAGCGAGAGAGGGAGAAGCAGGCTTCCTGCTCAGCAGGGAGCCCGATGTGGGGCTCGATCCTGGGTCTCCAGGATCATGACCTGAGTCGAAGGCAGTTGCCCAACCAACTGAGCCACCCAGGTGCCCCTAGATGGTAATTTTTTAAAAAAGATTTTATTTATTTGAGAGAGAGTGCCCACACAAGTGGGGGGAGGGGTAGAGGGAGAAGCAGACTCCCTGGTGAGCAGGGAGCCCAACACAGGCTTGATCCCAGGACCCCGGGATCGTGACCTGAGCCAAAGGCAGATGCTTAACCAACTGAGTCACCCACGTACCCCTAAAGATGATAATTTTTTAAAAAAGATTTTATTTAGGGCACCTGGGTGGCTCGGTCAGTTAAGTATCTGCCTTTGGCTCCAGTCATGATCTCAAGGTCTTGGGATCAAGTCCTACATTGGGCTCCTTGCTTAGCAGGAAGCCTGCTTCTCCATCTGCCTGATACTCCACCTGCTTATGCTCTGTCTCCCTCTCTTTCTCTGACGAATAAATCAATAAGATCTTTATTTATTTATTTATTTATTTTTAAGATTTTATTTATTTGACAGAGAGAAACACAGCCAGAAAGGGAACACAAGCAGTGGGAGTGAGAGAGGGAGAAGCAGGCTTCCCGCCGAGCAGGGAGCCGGATGTGGGACTCGATCCCGGGACTCCAGGATCATGACCTGAGCTGAAGGCAGAGGCTTAATCACTGAGCCACCCAGGTGCCCCAATAAATACGATCTTTAAAAAAATTTTTTTATTTTAAACATAAATAACTTCTAAAAAGAATTTTTTTTAATTTATTCATTTGAGGGAGAGAAGGCACAAACAGAGGGAGAGAGAGAATGAGAAACAGACTCCCCACTGAGCAGAGAGCCCAGTGTAGGGCTTCATCCCAGGATCCTGGGATCCTGGGATTATGACCTGAGTGAGCCAAAGGCAAATGCTTAACCTACTAAGCCACCCAGGTGTCCCTAAAGAGGAATTTTTTTTTTTTTTTTTTTTTTTTTTTTTTTTTTTTTTTTCAAAAAGCATGACCTATAACTCTAGGTCATGATTGGCAAACTATGGTCCACAGGGCACATTGGCCTATTGCCTTTTTTTTTTTTTTTAATGTATTTTGGGTGTTAAGAATAGTTTTTACATTGTAAAACAGATTTTAAAAAATCCTATTTTGTAACATATGAAAATTACATGAAATCAAAATTTCAGTGACTCTAAAGAGGTTTTGTTGGAACACAGCCATACTCATTTGCTTATGTACTATCTTCCTGCTTTTGCACTGTGTTTTGCAAAAAAATTTTTTTTAGTTTTAATTTTACTGTAATTAACATATAGTGTTATATTAATTTCAGGTGTACAGTATAGTTGTTCAGTAGTTCTATACATTACTCAGCACTCATCACAATATGTGCATTCTTTAATCCTCATCACCTATTTCCCTCCTTCCTCCCTCCCAGTAACCAGTTCTCTATAGTTAAAAGTCTATTCTTTTCTTTTCTTTTTTTTCTTTGTTGGTTTATTTTGTTTCTTAAATTTCGCATGAGAAATCATATGATATTTGTCTGTCTCTGACTTATTTCACCTAGCATTATGCTCTCTAACTCTATCCATGTTGTTGCAAATGACACGATTTTATTCTGTTTTAAGGCTGAATACTATTCCATTGTGTATATATACCACTTCTTATTCATCCATTCATCAGTCAGTGGATGCTTGCATTGCTTCCGTAATTTGCCTGTTATAAATAATGCTGCTGTAAACATAGGGAGACATACATCTTTTGACATTAGTGCTTTTATATTCTTTGGATAAATACCCAGTAGTGGAACTACTGGATCATATGGTAATTCTACTTTTCATTTTTTGAGGAACCTACATACTACCTTCCACAGTGGTTACAGAAGTTTGCAATCCCAGGGCACCTGGCTGGTTCAGTATATAAATTATTTAAAAATAAAATCTTAAAAAAAATATTTTGGGCCACCTGGGTGGCTCAGTTGGTTGAGTGGCAGACTCTTGATTTTGGCTCAGGTCATGATCTTGAGGTCATGAGATCAACCCTCGTGTCGGGGTCATGCTCAATGAGGAATCTGTTGGAGATTCTCTCTCTCCCTCTCCTTCTTCTATTTCTTCCACTCCACTCACTCATCTCTCTCTCAAATAAATATATAAATCCTTAAGAAAAAATCTGCATTTCTACCAACAGTGCATGAAGGTTCCTTTTCTTCACATCCTCACCAACACTTGTTGTTTCTTGTTTATTTTAGCCATTCTGATAGGTGTGAGATGATATCTGATTGTGTTTTTGATTTGCATTTCCCTGATGCTGAGCAATGCTGAGCATCTTTTCTTTTCATGTGTCTGTTGGCCATCGCTATGTCTTCTTTGGGGAAATCACTGTTCATATCTTCTATTTTTTAACTGGATTTTTTTTTTTTTGGTGTTGACTTGTAAAAATTCTTTATATATTTTGGATTCGGACCCTTTATCAGCTATGTTATTTGCAAATATCTTCATTCAGTAGGTAGTCTTTTAGTTCTGTTGACTGTTTCCTTTGCTGTACAGAAACTTTTTATTTTGATGTAGTCCCAGTAGTTTATTTTTGCTTTTGTTTCCCTTGCCTCAGGAGACATGTCTAGAAAAATGTTGCTGTGACCAATATCAGAGAAATTATTACCTGTGCTCTCTTCTAGAATGTTTATGATTTCAGGTGTCATATTTAGGTTTCTAATCCATTTTGAGTGTATTTTGTGAAAGTGGCCCAGTTTCATTCTTTTGTATGTAGCTATTTGGTTTTCTCAACACCATTTGTTGAAGAGACTTTTTCCCATTGCGTGGTCTTGCCTTTCTTGTGGAAAATTAGTTGGCCATATAATTTTAGGTTTATTTCTGGGCTTTCTATTCCACTCTGTTGATCTATGTGTCTTTTTTTTTTTGCTAGTACCATACTGTTTTTTGATTACTACAGCTTTGTAGTATATCTTGGATTTTGAGATTGTGACACCTCCAGTTTTTTGTTTTGTTTATTTTTTTTTTCAAGATTGATTTGGCTATTTGGAGTCTTTTTTGGTTCCACACAAGTGATAGGATTATTTGTTCTAGTTCTGTGAAAAATGCTGTTGGTATTTTGATAGGTATTGCATTAAATCTGTAGATTGCTTTGTGTAGTATAGACATTTTAACAATAGTCCTCCAATCTATGAACATGGAATATCTTTCTGTTTGTATCATCTTCAATTTCTTTCATCATTGTTTTATTTTATGGTGTTCAGAGTAGAGATCTTTCACCTCCTTGGATAAGTTCATTCCTAGGTATTTCATATGGTTTTTATACTTTCTGCTGTTTATGTGATTTATTATGTTGATTAATACTGAACCATCCTTGCATCCCAGGAAAAAATCCCACTTGATTGTGGTAAATGATTTGTTGGATTTGGTTTGCTAATATTTGGTTCAGATTTTGCATTTCTGTTCATTAGAGATACTGGTCTGTATTTCCCTCTGTCTCTTTTTATAGTGTCTTTTTTTTTTTTTAAGATTTTATTTATTTATTTGACAGAGAGACAGGCAGACAGAGACAGTGAAGCAGGCTCCCCGCTGAGCAGAGAGCCCGATGCAGGCCTCGATCCCAGGACCCTGAGATCATGACCTGAGCTGAAAGCAGAGGCTTTAATCCACTGAGCCACCCAGGCACCCTTATAGTGTCTTTATTTGGTTTTGGTATCAGGGTACAGATGGCCTCATAAAATGAATTTGAAAGCTTCTTTCCCCTTCTATTTTTCAGAATAGTTTGAGAAGAATCGGTATTAACTCCTCTTTAAATGTTTGGTAGAATTTACCTTGAAGATGTGTGGTTCTAGACTTTTGTTTGTCAAAATTTTTTGATTGCTGAATCAATCTCCCATGCTAGTGATCAGTCTGTTCAAATTTTTTATTTCTTCCTGATCAAGTTTGGGAAAATTATGTTTCTGTTTCTTCTGAGTTGTTCAATTTGCTGGCATATAATTTTTCATAATATTCTTATAACCCTTGGTATTTCTGTGGTGAGGTTGTTATTTCTTATCTTTCATTTCTGATTTTGTATTTTTGAGTCCTTTCTTATTTTTTCTTTTTCTTTAAAGAGGTTTTTTTTTTTTTTTTTTAAGATTTTATTTATTTGACAGAGAGAAACACAGCTAGAGAGGGAACACAAGCAGAGGGACTGAGAGAGGGAGAAGCAGGCTTCCTGACGAGCAGGAAGCCTGATGTGGGGCTTGATCCCGGGTCTCCAGGATCATGACCTGAGCTGAAGGCAGTCGCTTAACCAGCTGAGCCACCCAGGAACCCCTTTTCGTTTTTTTTAAACAGACTTTTTTAAAAAAGATTTATTTATGTATTTATTTGACAGAGATCACAAGTAGGCAGAAAGGTAGGCAGAGAGAGGAGGAAGCAGGCTCCCTGTTGAGCAGAGAGCCCAATGCAGACCTCGATCCCAGGACCCTGAGATCATGAACTGAGCTGAAGGCAGAGGCTTTAACCCACTGAGCCACCCAGGCGCCCTTTCTTTTTTCTTTTGATGAGTCTGGCTAAAGGTTTATCAATTTTGTTGACCTTTTCAAAGAACCAGCTCCTGGTTTCATTGATCTGTTCTATTGGATTTCTTTAATTTCTATTTTATTTTTTCTCTAATCTTTACTATTTCCTTTCTTCTGCTAGTTTTGTGTTTTGCTTGTTATTTTTCTAGCTCCCTTAAGTGTTAGGTTAGGTTGTTTTGTTGAGGTTTTTCTTGCTTCATGAGGTAGGCCTGTGTTGCTGTAAACTTCCCTTTAGAACAGCTTTTGCTACATCCCAAAGATTTTAGACCTTGTGTTTTCATTTTCATTTGTCTCCATGTATTTTTCAATTTCCTCTTTAGATTTCTTGGTTGACCTATTCATTGTTTAGCAGCATCTTATTTAGCTTCCATGTATGTGTGTTTTTCCAGATTTTTTTTTTTTTTCCTGTGGTTGATTCCCAGTTTCATAGTGTGGTCAGGTATGACTTGGTATGACTTCAGTCTTTGTGAACCTGTTGAGACTTGCTTTGTGGCCTAATATGTGATCTGTTCTGGAGAATGTTCCATATGCACTTGAAATGAATGTGTATGCCACTGTTTTAGGATAGAATGTTCTGAATATATCTGTTAAATCCATGTGGTCCAATCTGTCATTCATAGGCACTGTTTCCTTATTCATTTACTGTTTAGATGACCTATCCATTGATGTAAGGGGTGTTAAAGTCCCCTATTATTGTATTAGTATCAGTTACTTCCATTAAGTTTCTTATTAGCTGTTATATATTTTTGGGTGTTCCCATCTTCTTGTTGGATGGTTCCCTGTATGATTATGTCCTGTCCTTCTTTGTCTCCTGTTACAGTCTTTGTTTTAAAGTCTATTTTGTCTGATATAAGTGTTGCTACCCTGGCTTTCTTTTCACTTTCATTTGCATGACAAGTGCTTTTGCATCTCTTTACTTTCAATCTGCAAGCGGGTGTCTTTAGGTCTGACATGAATCTCTTATAGGCAGTGTATAGATGGGTCTTGCTTTTTTAAAAGATTTTATTTACTTATTTATTTGAGAGTGGAGTAGGAAGAACAGAGCAGGAATAAAGGGAAAAAGAATCCCAATTAGACTGTGCTAGAGCATAGAGTCACAACCCTGAGATCACAACCTGAGCCAAAACCAAGAGTCAGATGCTTAGCCAACTGAGCCACTCACGTGCCCTGATGAGTCTTGCTTTTTTATCCATTCTGTCACTCTGTATCTTTTGATTGGAATGTTTAGTCCACTTACATTCAGAGGTATGTACTTATTGCCATTTTTATTGTTGTTTTTATAGTTCTTATATTCCCTTTTTTCTTCTCTTCTTTCAAGGTTTGCTAGCTTTCTTAATTGATATATTTATGTTCCCTTCTCTTTATATTTTGCATTTATATTACTGGTTTTTGATTTGTGGTTACCTTTAGGTCTATATGTAACATCTTGTGCATATAGCAGTCTATGTTAAGTTGATGGTCACTTAAGTTTGAACGCATTTTAAAAGCACTAAATTTTTATTTCTCTCCCCTGCCATGTTTTAGGTATATGGTATCATACTTTATATCTTTTTATTTTGTGAATCTCTTGACTGATTTTTATAGATATACTTAATTTTACTGCTTTTGTGCTTCCTATTTTTCTTACTCCTGCTTATACTCTTTCCTTTCCACTCATAGAGTCCCCATTAACATTTCATATAAAGCTGATTCGGTTGTCATGAATTCCTTCAACTTTTGTCTCTTTGGCAACCTTTTTCTCTCTCCTTCTATTCTGAATGATAGCTTTGTTGGATAGAGTATTCTTGGTTACACGTTTTTCTCTTTCAGCACTTTGAATATATCATGCTGCTTCCTTCTGGCCTGCAGTGTTTCTGCTGAAAAATCAGATAGTGGTCTTACAGGGTATTTCTTGTACATAACTACTTTTTTTTTTCTCTTGCTGCTTTAAAAATTCATTACCACTACTCTTTGTAATTTTAATTACCATGTCCCTTGGTGAGGACCTCCTTGGGTTGATTTTGTTGGGGGTGCTTTGTGCCTCCTGAATCTGGATTTCTGTTTCCATCTCCAGATTTGGGAAGTTTTCCGCTATTATTTCTTCAAATGAAATTTTCTCCCCCCCAGTCTTCTTCTTGGATCCTTATAATGCAAATGTTATTATACTTGATGGTATGTTTGAGTTTCCTTTAATATATTTTCATTTTTTATTCTTTTTTTCTCTCCTGTTCAGCTTGATTGCTTTCCATTACCCTGTCCTCCAACAAAGTCACTGATGCATTCATCTGCTTCCTCTAGTGTACTGTTTTTTTCCCTCCAGTGTATTTTTAATTTCAGTTACTGAGTTCTTCATCTCCAATTAGTTCTTTTTCATGTTTTCTCTCTTTATTGTGTGTCTGAATCCTTCTCTCTCTTCTCCATTCCAGTGAATATGTTTATAACCATTACTTTAAGTTCCCTATCAAGCATATTGCTTATCTCCATTTCATTTAGATTTCTTGTGATTTTGTCCTGTCCTTTCATTTGGGACATATTCCTCTGTCTCCTCATTTTGTCTAACTGTGTCTGGTTTGTTTTTTTTTTTTAAGATTTTATTTATTTATTTGACACAGAGAGACAGATCACAAATAGGCAAAGAGACAGGCAGAGAAAGAGGGGGAAGCAGTCTCCCCACTGAGCAGAGAGCTCAATGTGGGACTCGATCCCAGGACCCTAAGATCATGCCCTGAGCCAAAAGCAGAGGTTTAACCCTCTGTGCCACCCAGGCTCCCTAACTGTGTCTGTTTCTATGTGTTATGAAAGTCAGCTACATCTGCTCCTGAAAGTCAGGGAGAATGAAGAGGTGGTCCTATAGTGCCCTGCATTACAATGTCCCCTGTTTACCAGACTCTGAAATTTCAGGGGTGTCTTCTGTGTATACTGTGTATACCCTGCTATTCTGGCTGAGTCATGTTTGCCTTCAATCTAGTCATCTGCAAAGGTTCTCTGCCTGTTGTGGGCAGGATTTGGTCCCTGTCTTGTAATTTTGCCAGTCTGGGATTTGCGTTGGTCTTGAGTTGAGTCAGACCAGGGTTTTGCCAGAGTTTCAGTATCTCTGAACAGCAAGATATTCTTCCTGTGTTGTCTCTTGAGATAGTTTTATTAGTGGGTCGGACTAGCAGTCAGTCCAGAAATCTTCCCCCAGCCCGCCACTGTTTGGGGTTGGACTGGTGTGCTTTGTTATTTTCCCTCTCCGTGGGGCAGGAATCACTTGGAGTGGTGGTGGCACCTTTGTGGGATGCTTGCGCAATTCCAGTCTTAGACGGACTTTTGCCAAGGGTGGTTCCACAGGAGACATGGTATCAGAGTGAGTGATGTCAGCAAAGTCTGTCAGTATGCAGGGAGGTGAGCTGCAGCTGCCTGGGGCAACTCTGCTGAGGCCAGCTTGGTTGGAGAGGGCAGATCTGCAGAAGACTGTGGGGCGGGCATGCTGTTAGAAAGGCTGGTGGAGATTATTCCTTCCATGCTGGTTCTGGCAGTTGTCCATATAGCTACACTGGAGGGGGTGGGAGTGGGAAATGGCCCCTGCAAACTTCTTTGTCCCTAGAGGAGTCTTCCCAAGATCCCTGCCCTTCCAGCACAGACTCTGAGATAATAAATAAATCCCCCTCTTGTATACTCCAGATGCTTTTCAGATTTCTGCTTCTAAGTTGAATCTCAGTGGGGCTATTTGTTGTGCTGTCTCTTTAAGTGTGGGGGCTCAGTTTCCTCTCATTTTCCATTCTCCGAGAGCTGAACCCACTGATTTTTTTTTAAGTTCCAGATGCTAAGCCTTACTGATTTTAAGAGATGGTGAAACCAGGCCCCTCTGCCTTTCAAAGCCAAGTGTTATGGGGAGTCCTCTTTCTGGTGCCTGTCCCCTGTGCCTGGGATGCCTGACATGAGTTCTGTTCCCTTTGCATTCATTGC
>PITA01032250.1:0-14163 GCA_004023965.1 Spilogale gracilis
AAAAAAAAAAAAAAAAGATAAGGGAACAACAGAAATGCCTAAGAACTTGACCACACCCGAGGGTGAACCTGTAAAGTGTCTACCACTTACTAGCTTCTTTAATATTGGGCAAGTACACTAGCTCCTCTGGGCCCCATTATACTCACTGTCTCCCCCAACTATCTCACTTGGCTTCCCATAAGACAGGGAAGCTAAAGCACTTTTATAAGTCTAAGTCCCACACGGTTGTGTTGGACATTTTGGAAACAAAAGGTTATTACTGCCATGATTCAATGCCAGGACCATGTTTTAGTTTTTGGGGTGTTTTCTCCCCCCCGCCCCTTTATTTAATCAACCATTTCAGAACAGTTTACATTTACAGGAAAATTGGGAAGATAATTTCCATATACCTCCAACCCAGCTTCCCCTGTGATGAACATCTTACATTACATGGTTTATATTTGTCACTTTTTTTTTTAAAGATTTTATTTATTTGACATAGAGAAACACAGCCAGAGAGGGAACACAAGCAGCGGGAGTGAGAGAGGGAGAAGCGGGCTTCCCGCAGGGCAGGGAGCCCGATGTGGGACTCAATCCCGGGTCTCCGGGATTATGACCTGAGCCGAAGGCAGTCGCTTAACCAACTGAGCCACCCAGGCACCCCTATATTTGTCACTTTTTAAAAAAAGATTTCATTTCTTTTTTTGACAGAGAGAGAGATCACAAGTAGGCAGAGAGGCAGGCAGAGAGAGAGGAGGAAGCAGGCTCCTCGCAGAGCAGAGAGCCCGACGCAGGCCTCGATCACAAGACCCTGGGATCATGACCTGAGTCAAAGGCAGAAGCTTTAAACCACTGAGCCACCCAGGCGCCCTATTTGTCACAATTAATGAGCCAGCACAGATACATTATTATTAACTAAATACATATTTTGTTTGGCATTCCTTGGTTTTCCCCAATATTCTCTTTCAGCTCCAGAATCGATCCAACACACTATATTATCCACATTCAGTGGCCATTCTCCTCAGGCTCCTCTCCACTCTTCACAGTTTTTCAGACTTTTCCTTGTTCCTGATGACCTTGATAGTTTGGAGGAGTAGTAGGCAGGCAATTCATAGAATGCCTCTCAGAGGGCACCTGCTCTCTGCTCAGCAGGGAGCCTGCTTCCTCCTCTCTCTCTCTGCCTGCCTCTCTGCTTACTTGTGATCTCTCTCTGTCAAATAAATAAATAAAATCTTAAAAAAAACAAGAATGTCTCTCAGAGGGAACTTTTCTGGCGTTTTTCTCATGATTAGACTGAGGTTCTAATAGGGAAGACTACAGCGGAAAAATGCCATTCTCATTACATCGTATCAAGGGTACACACTATCAGCTTGACTTATCAATGTTGATCTTCATCTTGATCACTGGGTGAGGGAGACTTCGTCAGGACTCTCCACCATGAAGTTATTCTCTTCCCTCCCCCCCCTTTTTTCATGCTGTCCTCCTTGGAAGGAAGTCACTATGCACAGCCCACGCTTAAGGAGTTGGGGTTATGTTTCTCCTCTAGGTTGTACATATATAATTTGGAATTCTCCACAGGAGATCTCCCTATGATTACCTATTTATTTAGGTACTCAAGCATTTATTTATATCAGAATAGCCTTGTGGATATTTATGTTATACTTTGGGTTATAATCCAATACTTCTTAATGTTGTTGCTCAGCTGTTCCAGAGTTGGCCTTTGGAAATGCTTTCAGTTAGTTGGCTCTGTGTCTCTTTGCTGTACCTCCATCTTCCCTGTCTTTTGTTTAGGACTTCCTTACTTTCCATACCACAGAATGCTCCAGGCCCATCTGGTATATTTCCTGCCCCAGTCCTTGAATCAAACATTTCCCTAGAACGAATGTTAGGGCCAAGTTCTATGTCAGCAAATGTGTGTGTGTGGCTGGAAGTTAGGACAGATGATCTGTCGGGTGGGCAGGTGTAAGCCTCAACCCACCATTAGGAGGGGACTTTCCCAGCAGTAGCAGCTACAATAGCAAGTCCTTAGCTGAGAACCAGGTGACTCACCAGCTCCCAGGGTTGTCTCCACCCTCCCCTTCTTGCTGGCAAGACTGTCCCTAAACCAGCTCAGACAGAGGGACCTAGGTCAGAAAGTGTCCCCACCCATGGGGCCTGTCCCAGGCCAAGCCAGGGCTTTTCCCCATGCCAGCAGACACCTCCCCCCATTTGTGTATTATTTATATAGACCCTTCATATCTGCAGAAAGGATTAAACAAGATTACCCTCAAATTTACAACTACAATTAAATGATTATTAAAACGTGGGTAAAAGGACAAGAGTTCTGTGAAGAGCCTCTATGTGTGTGTGTGTAGTAATTTTGTCCCTGACACCTGATTCCCTGAATCACAGATTGCTAGCACCTGAAGGGATCTCAGAAATAAATAGGCTTCACCTGTCATTTTATAGTGCTAAGCTATATCAAGTAATTTCTCGGGAGTCACCGAGCTAATGAGCTAAAGAACTAGGAATACTAGGACAGGTCTCCTGATATATAGGTCTTTTTCAAATCCCCATTCTTGCCTTCCTTTCCAGGAGAGAAAAACAAAAACAAAAACAAAAGCAAAAAACAAAAAACAAAAAACCAGCTTTTGGACCTCCTGGGGAATACAATGGCAAGACAACACTTTGGGGCCTCTTTCATTTGCTAGATGAGTAAACTTCTGTGGATATGTCTGAGAAATCTTTGGGGCTATAATCAGGGATTATGAGGATCCCCAGTTATTTGGACATAGGGAATGTAGGATGTAGACATTGAGATACAGAAGTAGATATTGGAGGGCACCTGGGTGGCTCAGTGGGTTAAAGCCTCTGCCTTTGGCTCAGGTCATGATCTCCAACCAGTATCAGGCTCTCTGCTCAGCAGGGAGCCTGCTTTCCTCCTCTCTCTGCCTGCCTCTCTGCCTGCTTGTGATCTCTTTCTGTCAAATAAATAAATAAAATCTTTTAAAAGAAAAGAAGTAGATATTGGAGAGGATCCTACCATTTCCCACAGTCAAGATAAAGCAACTTTCTAGGTGTTGTCCTCAATTTTTGACAAGAAAGGAAGGAAGGCAGAAGGATAGATAAAAATCAGGGCTCCTGACACTGTTTCCAGGAGATTCCGAGATTTGGATTTATGAATTTTTATACTACCAATTGTTTAAGAAATGGGATTATCTCTTTTCTTTAAGATTCATTGCCTCTTCCCTTTCCAACACTCTCCCTGCAACAACTCTAGAATGAAGTGTTTTTAATGATCTTAGTTCAGGCCAAGATGAAAGTCTGCCTTGAAATTCAGAGAAAGGATTCTGGGCCTGATGTCACTTGGCACAGCTGCAAAAAAGAGATAAAATTAGCTCTCTTAGATGACCTTCCTAGAGCTACCTGGCATACCTTGTCCAGTCTGTAAAATCCTTCTGGGACAAGGACAGTGGGTGGCCCAGAACAGCATCAGCAAATAGGTATTACTATGTGCTTTTGAGGATGATGATGAAGATAGTCTTAGGGCCTTCAAGGATTTAGAAAATACTCAAATGGAGAATTGTCCTTGGAGATCCTCTCCAGCTAAATTCTCCAGCACTTTAGCAGAATATAGTGAAGGTGTTTAAGGCCTGCCTCCAGGCCTAATCTAGAGGAAGCTGTTCCCTGGGAGTGCAGTAAATTCCTGCTTGATGTGTTCATGCTTGAGTTTATCTTCTCTTTATGATCTGTATTTTTTTTTTAAGATTTTATTTTGAAGTAATCTCTAAGTAACCCAGCATAGGGCTTGAACTTGCATCCCTGAGATCAAGAGTTGAATGCTCTAGGGACTGAGCCAGCCAGGTGCCCCCGATGGTCTGTATATTTTTAAAAATCATTCATTAATTAAGAAAATTATTCTCTGATACTTACCTGGCAGGGGAGATACCATGATCACGAAGGTGGTTTTCCCAGGGCGAGGCTTATCCATTGCACTCCGGATGTGCTGACCCCTGCGATTTCCCCAAATGTGGGAAACTCGACTGCATAATTTGTGGTAGTGGGGGACTGCGTTCGCGCTTTCCCCTAAATAAAAAAAAAAAAAAGAAAAGAAAGAAAATTATTCTCTGGACTTTAACACTCGTGCAAACACGTATCTAGTTTTTTTTTTTTTTTTGAACGAAACTTTCATTTGAATAGGCTGAGTTACGTGTGCTGCAACTTGCTTCTTCCTCTTAACAATAAATCCTGGATAGCTCTCTCCGCCGAGATACCTAGATCTGCCTCATTTTGGCGATTCTTTGTCCTTGTACCTGCGTGATCCTCTGAGCGCCAGTTTTCGCCCTGCCTCCCTGCCTCCGGGCGTTTGCGTTAGCCTGGCCTCATGCGGTGCACTGCGTAGCGAAGCGCCGCGGAGGGCCCGGCGGGTGGGCGGGGTCCAAGGCCGCTCGGGACATGCAGATGAGGTGGGCGGGGCCCCACTTATACCCGGGGTTAGCGGCCGGCTGACGTGCCGGGCCTCGGCGGACTCAGTCGGAGGTTTCCTGCAGAACCTGCTTCCCCCATCGCAGCGGAGCCCGGTCCCGGGCTGCCCCCGGAGAGGGCCATGCCCCCGCGGGAGCTGAGCGAGGCCGAGTCGTCCCCGCTCCGGGCCCCGACCCCTCCCCCGCGGCGGGGCAGCGCGCCCCCGGAGCTGGGCATCAAGTGCGTGCTGGTGGGCGACGGCGCCGTGGGCAAGAGCAGCCTCATCGTCAGCTACACCTGTAATGGGTACCCCGCGCGCTACCGGCCCACAGCGCTGGACACCTTCTCCGGTACGTTCAACGGCCCCGGCGCCCGCGTGGCTGGGGATGGGGTTGTACACCCGTCTGCTGGGACCCGTGCGGCAGCGGGAGAGCGAGGGAGACCCCCGGGAGGGAGGCGGGAGCAAGCCCCGAGGTGGCGCTGGTGAGGTCCGGTGGGGCCCGGGACGCTCTTCCTAATTCGCTGTCCTCCCCGCCCTGACCCTGCAGTGCAAGTCTTGGTGGATGGAGCGCCGGTGCGCATTGAGCTCTGGGACACAGCGGGACAGGTGAGAAGCTGGGGTCGACCCTGAATGGACTAGGAGAAGGTGGGCTGGAGGCTGGGAGGACCCTAGATGGATAAGGAATGGAGAAGGTCTTGGGCCCTTCCGAGTCTCAGGTCTACAACCCCAGGTGACAATTAGATTCTCATTCCTTATGGCAGAGAATAACCCTGCTAATGATCAGGCCTTACCATCCTAGGAAGATTTTGACCGCCTTCGTTCCCTCTGCTACCCGGATACCGATGTCTTCCTGGCCTGCTTCAGTGTGGTGCAGCCCAGCTCTTTTCAGAATATCACAGAGAAATGGCTGCCCGAAATCCGCACTCACAACCCGCAGGCCCCCGTGCTGCTGGTGGGTACGCAGGCTGACCTGAGGGACGATGTCAATGTACTGATTGAGCTGGACCAGGGGGGCCGGGAGGGCCCCGTGCCCCAACCCCAGGCTCAGGGTCTAGCGGAGAAAATCCGAGCCTCCTGCTACCTTGAGTGCTCAGCCTTGACGCAGAAGAACTTGAAAGAGGTGTTCGACTCGGCTATTCTCAGCGCCATTGAACACAAAGCCCGGCTGGAGAAGAAACTGAACGCCAAAGGTGTGCGTACCCTCTCGCGCTGCCGCTGGAAGAAGTTCTTTTGCTTTGTTTGAACAGCCTCGGTGGCTAGGGAGTAGTAGGCATAAGACCACAGACTTCTGGAAACTGGGGCCATTGAGGGGGGATACTGGCAGAGCCAGGCCTCCCCGTGGGACTCAGTTCCATCTGAACACTGTGAGGAAACAGGCCTCCAACTGCCCGCTCTAATATGTGAGGGGCTCTGATTTGGATTTCTGTAGTCAAGACTCACAGAGAAATCCCAGCACTTTGATTTTCTCCAACAGTGCCAGCCACTTCACCTCCAAGCATTGTGGGATCCAATGCCCAGTTTTTTACCAGGAGCCCTCAGGTCAGCCTGGCTGAATTAGGACCCCCTGTGGTGGTCCCCACCTTGGCACGGGGTGGGGGTGGGGGTGGGAGGTGGAAAGTGGGGAAGGGGGTGGCGGAAGAGCCAGGCATTTTGGAGGGCAGGAGGATGTCCAGCCCTGATTTGGAGAGAAGTTCGGGATGGATTGGGTAAGACAGAGGTCAAGGAGAGACAGAGAGAGCAGAAAGTGAGGCCTGGAAGCCTTGGGACAGGAGGCAGGCAGGTGAGGAGGCAGGTCAGAGGGCTAGGTTTGGAAGGGGGAAGAGCAAGGAGAGCAGAAAAGTGGGGCAGCTGAGGAGCAAGGCTGACACCTGGACTGCCCTCCGCCCCCAGGGCTGGGGAGGGCGGGGCTGGTCCCTGGGAAGAACTGGGACTTAGGGCTCCCTAGGCACTGCCCAAACTGGCTGGGCCAGGAGCAGGGCAGGAAGTGAGAGGCAAGGCCCAGCAAGAGGAGGGAGAGGAGCTGCGACCTAGAGCCTGGAGGAAGAAGGGGCTGGGGTCACCTTTCTCCAAGGCCACAGCCTAGAAAGTAAAACAGTAGAGAGTCTACAAATAAAGCCTTAAGTTTCAGAAGCCGCTGTCTGTGTGTCATTTCCTGGTCCTGCCTGCCCCTTGCCCTCTCAGAGCCCTCGTCAAGGCCCAGCAGCCAGGATAGACAGGTTGGGCACTAAAGGACGGAGGCCAAACTGACAGGTGGGGGCTGGACTAGATGAGACAGTGTGATGGGAACTGGACTGGGGGGGAGAGGCAGGTCTGGGGCTCCCTGCTTGGGGCTTAGCCGGTTCCCAGGAGAGCTAGCGTGGGAAGCAGCGTAGGAACGGGTTTCCCCAGGTGTCAGCGCCAGAGCTGCTTTCCCATGACCTCACCAGGCGGGTGTTGCCCCTCCCCTCTGCCCCTCCTTTCTAGAGCACCTCCCTCAGCGCTGGGGCTCTGGGGCAATGCTGGGCCCTCTAAACCTTCCTGCTCTGGTCCTTCCAACTGTCCACAGGGTCTCGGGGTGGGGCACCTCCTGGTTCAGAGCCTGAGCATGAAGGGTCTCTTTACCAGCCTAAAGCTCCACCACTGGTCAAACTCCTTGGTCAAGTTGGTTGGACCTAGTCTTCGGTCTCGGCACTCAAAGTTCACAGAAGGACCGAGGTGCCAGTTGTCAATAATTTAAATAGAAGTTCGGTCCGAGAAATCCTGTGGGTGAGGGTTTGTTGGGTGAAAACTTGGAGAGGAGCATGGATCCGGAGAACGAGCCCTGGAATTGGAGCTGGAAGGAACTTTACTTGGAGGAAAAAATTCACACTTTATTTTACCCATGAGGAAAGTGAGCCCCAGAGAAAAAAGGTAATATCTCAAGTGCGATATTACTACCAAGTAGCTGTAAGAGCACTTTGGGAACTCTAGAGTTCTGTACGCCCATGGGTAATCGTTACTCTTTTAGAGAGGTATTTCTCAGGCACACCTGGGACACTGGCTAGGCAGCTGTTGGGCCAGAGGAGCGAGAACCCTGTCCCAGCCCAGGGTCCTCTGCAGGAAGTAGCGGCTGCCGGCTGTCGGGGAATGAGGGACAGAAATCTAGCCAAGTGAAACCTGAGATAATCTCCAAATTTAGTTTTAGGCAAAACTGTCCAGCTCCTATCCCACCAGGGCCCATCCCCCAGAGCTCCAGCCACCTTGTCTCCATTTGTCTCCTTGCCCCTCGAGGAGGTGCTGGAGTGGCACCAGGGCAGCCAAGTCCCAGGGGGTCCCACACCCCAGCTCCACTCTTTCACCCCAACCCAGCCCATCATACTACCCCTACTCTGACATCAACCTCAGACTCTGACATCAACCACAGCCTTAGGCAAATCATTACCTTTCAGTGTGCCTCAGTTTCCTCATTTGCAAAACAAAAGACTCAGGTTTGGGAATGAGAGGTTGTCAAACTGCCTCAAGGGGCCTTAGAGGTTCCACGAGTAGGGGTGGAAGTCTAAAGGCCCTGTCCGAGGCTCCCCACCTCTGGCTTCTTCCCTGATTCTCTGATGGTCCCAGCAATCCCTGTCACTGTCTCCTCTTCTCCTGGGTTACCAAGCCTGGTCCACACCTCTATCAGCCTTGCCCTCCCCATGCCTGTCCCTGCTGCGCTCCATCCACCTCCTCCCTTCCCTCGGGTGCCTTTCTGTCTCAGGACTGTTACCAGCTCTCTGGGGCCAGTCCTGAACTCCCAGGCCCTTATTTTAGCATTCAAGGCCTTATCAAGTCCCACACCAACCTGGACCAGGCCAGCTGGTTCCAGTGATCCCATTCCCTCATCCCTGATTGCTTTTTGACTTCGACACCCAAGTCTTTGCTTTTGCCAAATCCTCCCCCCTCCACCACCCATGCCCTGTTTCTCTTCTAACCATCTTTCCATACTCCTCTTTTCCAGAAAGGGACTCTTACTTGTATTAGTGTCCACACTGCTCTCTTTGGTACTTGGAGGGCACTCTGAATTTGGTCACTTACTGAGATCGCATCTCCCCAGCGAAATAGAAAGTCCTCTCCATGCAAAGGGACTTGAGCTAAGGCAATGTTTGGTGCTGGCCCTTAAGCGCTTGATAAAAAGCCAACCAGTGAGCCCCGGAGGGGGCCCTGAGGGTCAAGTTCAGCTTCAGATATGTGTCATTGAAGCCTGGAGATTGGCCTGAGAGCAATGGCTTGCTGGAAAGGCCCTTAGAGAGGCGGAGACAAAACCCGTGCAGGACAGGTGGAATTTACTTCTGGTTCCAAACCCACCGACTTGCTCTGCTTCTGTTTATCTCTATATCTGTCTTATCTCTTTCTTCCCTTTGCCTTTCCCCCCTCACCCTCCTCATTGTTGAATCTAAATTTAAAAGGGTATTCATTATATTAATCAGATAAAATTGTATGTTTCTTTTTTTTTTTAAGATTTTATTTATTTATTTGACAGAGAGAGAGAGAGATCACAAGTAGGCAGGGAGGCAGAAGGAAGCAGGTTCCCTGCTGAGCAGAGAGCCCGATGCAGGCCTTGATCCCAGGACTCTGAGATCGTGACCTAAGCTGAAGGCAGAGGCTTTAATCCACTGAGACACCCAGGTGCCCAAAATTGTAGGTTTCTTATATCTACATTCTTACATGGCCTGATGGATGAACATTGTTCAGGACCCTGGGATCACGACCTGAGCCCAAGGCAGACGCTTAACAACTGAGCCACCGAGGCATCCCAATAGCAATATTTTGATGTATTTCCTTCCAGCCTGTTCTTCTATGCATATTTTTAAAATTGTTTTTGTGATTATGCTGCATATACAAATTTTGTATTTTTTGTTTTTGTTTTTGTTTTTTTCATTTAAAATTTTAACAAGGGTGCATGGCTGGCTTAGTTGGTAGAGAATGCAACTCTTGATCTCGGGATTGTGAGCCCCACACATGGTATAGCGATCACTTAAAAAAATAAAATCTTGGGTGCCTGGGTGGCTCAGTTGTTAAGCATCTGCCTTTGGCTCAGGTCATAATCCTGGAGACCTGGGATCGAGCCCTGCATCTGGCTCCCTGCTCCGTGGGAAGCCTGCTTCTCTCTCTCTCATTCCCTCTGCTTGTGTTCCCTCTCTCACTGTGTTTCCCTCTGTCAAATAAATAAATAAAATCTTTAAAAATATTATTATTAGTGTTTTTAAAAATATCATTTATCTAGAGAGAAAGAGAGAGAGTGCACTCGAGAGGCAGAAGGAAAGAAAATCTCAGGCAGACTCCACACTGATCTTGGGGCCAGACACGGGGCCTCTTCTCACAACCCTGAGATCATGACCTGAGCTGAAATCAGGACTCAGTTATTCAGCCAACTGAGCCACCCAGACACCCTATTATTATTTTTTATGTAGGCTCCATGCCCAGTGTGGGGCTAGAACTCACGACCCCAAGACCAAGAGTTGCATGCTCCACCAACTGAGCCAGCTAGGTGCCCCAATAAATCAAATTTTCACAGTGTTTTTCATGTTGTTTTAAACTCTGACCAGAGGCTATAACCATATGTATATACTTGCTCACTATTTCACCCTGACCATAATTTCTCCAACTACACCCTGATTTCTGAGCACTGAGGTTGTTTTCCTTCAATGTTTTTTTTCTGCTATAAATGATACCACATCGGCATTTGATTATTTTTTTTCCACCATGGGTGGGTGGCCCTCTACAGAAAAATAGCTCTTCATCTTTGGCTTGGAGACTGGACACCATATAATTTCAAGTGGTGCTTTGGAGAGGGCTTGGGTTTCTGTGCACGTTGACTCTGCATGTGTGTGTGTGTGTGTGGGTGGGTGTGTGTGGCACGGCAGTGGGGGCACCTCCTTCTGTCGGAGCATGACCAGCGGATTGTGGGTCTGCAGTAAATACTAAATGATGACAAGGTATGTGCACATCGTGCATCTGTGTTCACGTCCATTTCTCTGTGTCCCTGTTTTTGCTCTTGCATATCGAAAGTGGGCATTGTCTTTGGGCAAAACTCTGAATAATTTTATATATGTGCAAGTCTGTGTGTGTCTGTCACTGTCGGCGTCTCTCTTTATGCAGGATGTGCACAGCTCTGTATGTGTGTGACATCTGCTTAGGAGTGTCTATTGTACACAAATCAGCCTGTGTGTCTGGGTGTGCACATTTAGGTTGGGCCTAGTGCCTTGGGGGCCGTGTGTCTACGTTTTTGTGCACACTGAGGCTCAATTCTCAATTCTGTGTGGATCTGTGAGGGGGTCTCTCTCCGTGTGCTTCCTTGTGCTGGGTGTGTGTGCTGGGCCTGGGCTGGTGGGTGAGTGTGTGCACACCCGAAGGAGGTGAGCCTTGCTTGCTTTCCCCTTGGGAGCAGAGAGGTGCCCAGGGCGGGAGTGACGCACCCTCCCTGAGCTCCCCCATTCCCCTGGGAACCAGCTTGGGAGCGTGAGTGAGACCGAAAGCAGACTGCGTCGGGAGCACTGGCCCCTTTTGCAACCAGCCCAGGCCCCAGGCGGTTAGTAACCGCGGCTCACGCAGGTCAGACCTGCCCACTGTACCTGGCTGCCAGGAAACCGGGCTCTTGGCAGGACCGCACTGTCAGCGCCCTTCTTGGGCCTGGGCCAGATCCCTGCGGTGAGCACAATCAGCCAGCCGAGGGGCCACATGAGTCATCCTGTGGCAACAGCAGGGAGTCACTTCCTGGGCAGCACTGGCTGTCCCCAGAATCACGGCTTTCTGCCCCAGATTGCCGCAATGCCAGGGCGTCCTTATCTTTTCCATGATCACTTTCTGTTCTTACAACTGAACTCCTTAGCTCCAATTTTCAGATGAAAAGACAGAAGCACAGGGCCCCCCGACTAAGGTGAGGCCCGGCTGGGCCTTGGACCTGGGTTTTCTAATCCTGTGTCCAGGCCTCTTTCTAGTGAGCCACCTAGGGCTCTAGGTTTCTGCCCCACTAACCCTAGAAATGACTCTCTTAGAGGGCAAGGTTAGGAGTTGTGGTTTCTGGGACAGATTTGCTTGTCCTGGGCTGGGGAGTGGGACAGAGGGAGACAGGGTGGTGGGGTGGGAGGTGGGGAGAGATGTCAGCCACTGAACCAGACCCGCCCTCTTTCTGGAATATTTTCAAGGCTTTCTCCATTAAACAGAGAATTTGTCCCCTAATTGGGATGAACATGAAATTCATTGTCAGTTTCAAGATATCTTTGAGATTGAAGGGGAGCTCTATTAATTACCTGTCCTTATGGTCACTCTACTTGTAACCCCTTTGGAAGGCAGACCCAGTCGTTGTCATCAGCAAAGAGGGCCTCCTTGACTCTCACATGCACCAATCTGCCTCTCTCTCCAGGTGGTCCAGATGACTCCCTGGCCCCTTGGCAGGGAGGGGCATCTGGGGAGCCCTTGGGCCCAGTTTGGGCATAGAGGTTCCCTGGGGTTCCTTGAAGCTGGTGGAAAACCAGCCAGCATGAACCCCACCCAGGGACACCTGACCCTTGATGGCTTCCTCCCTCAGACCTGTGGCCATGCTCTGTGGCCTCCGCCCATGTGCTTCCCCTCTCCAGTTGGGGAGCAAGCAGAGCCATCACTGTCCTGGTGAGACAGGGGACCCTTGGTTCCTGGAGTACCACCCCATCACTGCCCAAAGGGCCATATGCTCTGCTGGCCACCCCATCCTCATGGACCTCCTGTTTCAGCCCCATCACTGACTTGCTGGGAGACTTTGGGCAAATTACTGCCTTCCACCTTGACTGAGTTTCTCTTCATTGTGAAGTGGGGCTAATACTTTCTGCCCCTCCCTGGTTCCCAAGGGACCTGCGGGGATAAGCAAGATAATAGCGGGGAGCTGATTTGGAGGAAGCTATGGAGAGCCAAGTAAGAGGTATCAGTGTTGGCCCGTGTTTACATGGGTGTGGATTGGGTTCCCAGCATCCTGGGGCTTGGGACCAGCCCTGACAGCTTCTTGGCCTGGCTCCTGGCTCCTTTGTCCCACTTCCAGAGAAAGGACAAAAACTAAAACCAGGAGTCTGGGCGACTGGAGAAGATGATGTCAGAGCAAAAAGTTTGGGGCTCGGAATACTGGCTTCGCTCTGTCCCTAACCACTGGCTGTGTGACCCTGGGCCAGTCACTGCCCCTGTCTGGGCCTCAACTACTGGACTCTGACAGCCTCCCTCAGCTCTGCGCTCAGGGATCCCAAGTCTGTAATCAGAGGCCAAATTAGGGTCTGGGAGATAGAAAGGACCCTGTCGTCTAGTCCTCTATTTTCCATAGACCATGATGGACTCCTCTTTGAGGGTCGCAGCTAACTAACCTGGGTCAGTCTGATTAACCCAAGTCCTACACGGGTTGCAAAAGGGATCACGTGGGAGAAGAGGAGGGGGTCGGAGAAAGTCCGCTAGGAAGACAACCCCAAGTCAGTTAATGAATCAGCGGTGTAATCTGTTGTACCCTTCAGTGTTTGATTCGCCCCATAACTTCAGCCTCTCCCTCCATGCTTAAAACCTGGCACCGGTCTCTTCCTCCCACAGCTGCGAAAGGCTGCTGGCTCTCGCCCCCTTCCTCACTACACCTGCAACTGCCCCCGCCCCGCCTCGCCTCCACACCCCGCCCACCCGTCCTCAGGTTTCCACCTGGCTCCTCCCCTCATTTGGCTCTTTCCTGACGCTGGCCGGCTTGGAAGCTCCTCACCTCTGAGCCGCTCTCTCCCCCGTCTCTCGCCACCCCTCCAACCACTGCTCCCCTGAGTCCTCTCTCTCCAAGCAGAGGCTGTGTCTCAGGGTTCAGAGTGTTTCTCTCTCTCAGAAGTCTCCTACCCCTCCATTCCCCCCTACCCAGCCTACTCCCAAATCCAGGTACTCGGCCTTCTCCACAATCCCAAACCCTCCGGGTTAGGTTGCTGGGCCTCGCGGGGACGCGCCTACAGCTGGGAACTCGCAGAGCTGACCGCGTGCCTCAACGGCTACAAAACTTGTATGTTTTTGCCTTGTTCCTGGCCTTTTTATTGATTTGACAGAGAGAGAGCGCCCACGAGTAGGCGGAGGGGTAGACAGAAGGTGGGAGACTCCATCCCAGGACCCTGAGATCATGACCTGAGTTGAAGGCAGACACTTAACCCACCTAGCCATCCAGGCCCCCATTCCTGGTCTTTTTAAATGTTCCTTCTCTCTCTTTTTTGTCTTCTTCCTACTTTATACTCGTGTTATCTCATACTTTCAGCTGCCTTTATTATTATTTTTTTAAGATTTTAAAAATTATTTGACAGAAACACAGCGAGAGAGAGAACACAAGGGGGGGTGAGAGAGGGAGAAGCAGGCTTCCCGCTGAGCAGGGAGTCCAACGTGGGCCTCAATGCCAGGACCCTGGGATCATGACCTGAGCCGAAGGCAGAGGCTTTAACCCACTGAGCCACCCAGGCTCCCTGAATCCTGTATTTTAAAGAAGTTCTCATCTCTCAATTCCTCCCAGGTTTAAGCTGCCTTTAAATCCTTCCTCAGGAAGACAAGGCATAAGCAAACAAAAACTAAGTAACCAGTGATAAAAATCAATAAAACTAGTCTCCTTCTGGTACCTGGGGGCCCCTCACCTTCTCTATGGTTCTTTCCAAGTTGCCCCTCCCACATGGCCCCGTTTCTGTGGGCAGCACTGTCACCCACCCAGGCTCCCAGACAAAAAGCCTGCAGAGTTTACTGGCTCAGTTTCCCCTCTGCATACTCTGCTACTGAGTCTTGCAGCA
>PITA01032251.1:0-14154 GCA_004023965.1 Spilogale gracilis
GGGCGCCCTGGGCCCATGGGTACCACCACCAGAACCTTTGTGACGTGGAGGCAGAGGACCCCTTCAGCCCCTGTTGGAATGAGCAGAGAGCTCTGCAGAGAAGGCCTTTAGTAAATGTTGGTGAAATTTAGGCCACTGATTTCCTATCAAAGAACTTACAATGGGATCTGCAGGATAGGCACACAATTTTTTTCTTTGGTGATAACTTCACAGTGTGCCTATATTTATACCATGGTGAGAAAACTAGGTCCTCCCATGAACATGTGTCCTCCGCGGTGCTGCTGTTGCCGCTCCTGCCCTGCGCCTTCTTCCTGGGTCCCCAGGACACTCTGCATCCAGAGCTGCCCCCCTCCCTCCCGCCTTTGGTCAGGCCCAGCCAGCCCATCCTCTTCCTCTCTGCCTCGGAGGGTCCTTCTTCAGTGACGTCTGTGGTTTTCCCGGGGCCTCTGCAGGGTGCTCAAACTCTTTGGAGATTTCACTCCTCCATGGCCTTTCCCGTTCTTTCTTCTGAAGCCCTGTCTCTTGGTGGTCTCCCTCTGTGTCTCTAGGTCCCGCAGTACTGGAGCCCCACGATGCCTTGGGTCTCTGCACTTGTGTTCTCTCCCTAAAAGGTCGTTCTACTCCTTCCCTACTCCAGCCTCCGCATCTGGGTGCCGTTTGGCCAACTCTGGTTCTTCGGGATGCAGTGCAAAGCTTCTCCTCAGTCAGGCCTCTCTGGAGTCCTTGGGAACAGCTCATCCTCCTTGCCATGCCTGCGGGGCTGTGTTCATCCCCTTATAGAACCCTGTGTGTCACAACGTAATGTGATTTTGTTCTTTGACTTTTAAAACAAATGCTCCTTTGTGCTCTCGGAACCTTACGCAGACTTTGTCGCCAACATGTGTCCTGTCAGTTTCAATCCAATTCAGGAAAAGGGTGAATGAGTGAGTGGTGGAATTAAAGTATCTCAGGGTCGCTGGGCAGAACTGAACATCTTAAAAGCTAAATCTCTTTAAAATTCCTTTCTGAAAGAAGTGTGCTATATTGTATTAATTAAATCAGAAGCTTGCAAACCACGGAAACGCTAACAATCCCTTTTTCCTGTTACTGAAGAGAGGAGCTGGCGGAGGGCCTGCTTCACGCATCATCTTCAGCTCTGGTCTGGTAAATAAGGAGAAGAAATCAGACCACGTTTTAGGCTGAGGGGAGTTTCTTCTAGAGGCCACATTTGCCTTAATTTCTGTTTTGTGGGTTCACACAGAATCTATGCAACTCAGCATTGGGCTGTGGCACCTTGTCCCCAGGCGCCGGCCACTGTACGCCTACTATATACCTCCTGAAAACCTGCGACGACTTGAAGAAGCGGGTCGTGAGGAAGTCTCGTCAGCAGCTTTGCCTTCACTTGCTGCCTGAACATTTACCGCGTACTTGTTAGGTGAAACGAGGCAGCCAGGAGTCTGAAGACGGCTTGGGTCACAGACCAGGGTCTGTGGGCATGCTGAGGTGGGTGCAGGAAGAGCGCACCCAGAGCCGCAGGGGGACGCATGTCAGGAGGTCCCCAGACGGCTGCAGGAGCCCTTTCTGGCTTAAATGAACTTGGAAGGTTTTAATTGTGGAGGAGGTGGAAAGATTTGGAGTCAGAACTGGCTAGATTTCCGCCTTATTCCTTAGTGAGCTCCCTGAGAGGTGTACTTGTGACGGTCAGATGCTCGGACAATGTAAGTGTGCCTCGGGATTAAAGTCATTGCAGTTATTTTGTTGGCATCACCCCTCAGAGGGTGGGTAGGTGCGGTGCCTGAGGAAGCACGGACAGCAAGGATACCTCAGCTGGGGGGCCAACTAGAGGCGGGGCTGCAGGAACCTGGGGCGGGGCCTGAGAGCGCCATAGTGTCGGCTGCGTGGTGGGGACCCAGGTGATCGAGAGGAGGTATTCTCGGTGGTCCCCAAAAGACTTCTGGTTGGCTTTATCCTGCACTGCATTTTTGTCGAGCCAATTCATCATCCTGATCAATTTTCCTAGGCTGTGGCTAAAACTAGCCTGAGTTTCCTGAACTCAGTCCAGACGACCACCCTCCTACCATGTGCTTGCTGGCCACCACGGACCCTGCCTGGCTCATCGGCCCAGCCCCTGCTGTGCGTTCTGGATCTCTGCTCCATGTGTCCTTGCCCAAAATTTAGAAGTGGCGGTGCCCCCTGGGTGTCCTGGAGACCCTTGCCCTTCATATGGCTTTGGTGGGACATTAGGCTGTCCTTAGGAGGGGCCCGTCTGAACTAAGGCTGGAGTTAGCGGAATGGCCCTCAGGCTCTCTTAAGTGGAAGAGGAGAGGATGTAGTGTGGACAAGCTTGGGCATGTGGTAGGATGCGGGGGCACAGGCAGGGCAGGGCTGCAGCTGGGACCGCAGGCTGGAGGGGAGCCCACAGTACGCCCCAGCATGCCTTAGCTCACGCTCGCTCTCATGCGCTCAGTGCTGTCTTTTCCTTCTTTTGTCTTTGGCTGCTCACTGGCTCCCCTGCTTCTTTAGCCCCCCAGCCCCTGACAATAGCGGTCTCAACCGTGGGCTCCCACCACTGCAGCTGAAACCAGTAGCCCCAACTAAGTAGAATCTCTCGGCCCAGACTTGGGGCTTCCAGGAGGAGGCATCTTCTTGGCCCAGCTTCTGTTACATGTTCTCCTCAGGCGTCCTGTGGGGCTTGAGCCCCTTAGTGACACACACGGCCACTGGTGTCCCTGCCTGTGGACGAGAACACCGATGCCCAAGGGGCCGACTATGGGCTGGGCAGAGACTTCCCATGTTCTTCATGGAGGTCTTGAGGTGAGCGAATCTTTCGCTTAACAATCTAGAGCGCTGGGGACCCTTTTGGAGGCCATAACAGTTGTAGGGAAGGCCATTCCTTCATTCAGCGTTCGTCTCTTTTATGGCAGGTGCTTGCTGGTTTCCGGGGGTAGTGTGTGTGTCTTGGTTACTCCCGCGGAGTGTGACGGAGTCTGAGGTGACCTGTACTGAAACTTTGCCTCGGCCGGTTTGCTGCCCCGCCCGTGGAGCGCCCGGCCCAGGCCTCATGCTCCCCCGTGGGCATTCTAGCCATGGGGGTCCTGCTCCCTGGGAGGGGGAGGGCACAGCTAAGAATGGTGTGTGGGGCTTTACCCAAAGCACAGCTTGGTTCCTAACTTGCAAAATGAGATTAATACTAACCATCTCATGGAAGTATTGTGAGAAAATAGGTTTTTATGGTAATAGAAAATGTTTCATGTAAGCTCTTAAGGTATTAAGCAGATGTGATTGCAAATTACTAGCCATTGTAGGTAATATCTTGTTAGTCTTTGCAGGTCTTGGATTTGGGAGGGGATGGGGCGCCTGGGTGGCTCAGTCAGTTAAGCATCTGCCTTCAACTCAGGTCATGATCCCGGGGACCTGTGTCTGGCTCCCTGCTCAACAGGGAGCCTGCTTCTCCCTCTCCCTCTGCCCCTCCCCCCCCCACTTGTTCATTCTGTCTTTCCCTCTCTCAAATAAATAAATAAAAATCTTTAAAAAATTTGGGAGGAATCTATTTTTTACTTTCTAGGCAGCGTACTTTTGATACTGTGTCTCAACATGAGTGCAGTGCTGAATCAGATTCTATTTTCTAAATTCCTTTTAAGAGAGAAAAATACGAAGCTTACCTTTCCACTCACTGAGTTCTGCTAGGCTGCATGATGGAGGCTGTTTCACTTCCTATGATTTATTTTTTTCAGTGCTTGGCACTCAGTAGAAGCTGCCATCATAGGCCTGCTCCGTGCCAAGCATTTTATGCCCATCGTTTCATTTTCATCCTTACACTAACCTACAAAGAACACAATGTCATCTCCACCTTGCAGATGGAGAAACTGAGTCTTAGCAAGGAAAAATGAATTGCCTAAGTTAGTAAGACTCTCAGACTGCAAGGGCCGCCTTCTCAAGATTCCACACGCCTCCCAGTCGAGAACAAGGACATAGAGCTTCAGGCAAGAGGACATCTCCGCTGTTGCTTGTATCGATCCTGCTTGGAGCAGTTGCTCTGGCACCATCTGAGTGGCTGGGAGAGACTGAACTGTGTGGGTTCATCCCCCACCCGCCCCGGTCTCTGCCCCACCTCCGGGGAGCCCACAGGAGTCTGTGAGCACACTCGGAAGCCACGGATCTCTTTCCTTGCCGACACAGCAGCCCACACGCTTCCTACAGTAGCAGACAGGGGGCGGCAGCATGCCCGTTGTCAGGGGCTGCCGAGAGCGTGGACCCCGGGTTGCAGTCCGGCCTGGGTGGCTCACACTCAGGGTCACAGTAAGCACTGATGATCTTTAAGAAGCAGTAGCGGTACGAATCGATTTTAGTGTTTGAGAGAGAGATGCAGTTCTGCATAATGGTGAAAATTATGAAATTTGTAAATTACAGGCGTCAGCATTAATAAGGTAATGGCAGTGTCAATGAAGTGACTCATCACCTCCCTCAGGTTTTGTATGATTCTTACCTGCTCTCAGAAGAGAAAAAAAGAGTGTTTAGTTGAATGCTTAACTGGATTGTTCTGAACATTTCACAAGGAGAGAACATGTCATATGGAGAAATAGCCTGCCTCCAGGGGAGTGACGATCCTCGCTTTTGGGTGTGAATTTCCTGCCTCTGAAAGTTGGCCAGTGTTTCTTCCAACAGGTGCAGAATAAGCCCTTTCCATCTTTCACAGAGTTGCCAGCATGATCTCTCTAAAATTCAAACATGATCACACCTCACCCCAGCTTGAAACACCTTCATTTTTCCTCGGGGCCTTCCAACTCTAAGCTCACCCCTTTGCCTGGTGGGCATGCACTCTGTCCCTTGTCTCTTCACTCCCCCTTTCCCCCATCCGGAACAGTGTGGAGCCCACAGACCCCCTGTGTGTGTCAGGCCTCCTCACTGGGTGCTTGCTGCCCGCCCTGCTCAGCATGACCTCCCACTCCTCGTGTGCCCCGCAGGGTCCCTCAGGTTCTCGCTCTGGGCCGCCTTCTTGGCCGTCTTGTCTTCCCTCCAGCAACATTCGTAGTCTCCAAGGCTCGTCCACACCCACTGTGCGCTAGGTGGTCTTGTAGGTGTCCTCCCACCTCCTCAGTCTGACCCCCTGGCCCCCTAGGCGGCTTCTCGAGGATGAGTCCCTGTTCCGTGAGGCCTCTGTTCTCGCTCCCGCTGCAGTGGGCGCTCTGCTTGTAGTTCACCCCTTCCAGCGGTGTGCGCTCCGGTAGAGTGTGAGCTTCCTGCCGGCAGGGGCTAGCCTTCCGTTCTTCCTCTCCTTAGCCTGCTGTGGGTCTGGGTCTGGCTCTGAGGGGTGGCCAGAAAGGCTCAGCTGACAGGGTAGAGTGTGCTATCCTGGGATACGGATCTGCTTCCTTGAGTTCGATGTTACTAGTCACACGCCCTGGGAGACAGCCTTGTTTCTGGATCGCCCGTCCCCTCATGGTGGGAACTGCTGGGGGGACCACGGTTCTCCCGCCTCCTCCCACATGCTTCTGTCATCTGTCACTCACCTGGCTCCTAATCACGTCACCTCTCTCCTCTCCTCCTTTGTCGTTAAGTCTTTAGTGTAATGACCTTACGAGGTGACTGCCTCGGCGACAGATGGTGCCCTCACCATCACATCCCGCGTTGGGATTAAAGACCTTGCCACGCGGTGCCGAGGAGAGCACGGCACCGTCATCTTTTTGATCCGGCTTACCCAGATTTGGCTCGGCGAGGCAGTCAGCTAATGGCCTTATGATAACAGACTGCTGCTTTAGGCTGCAGACTCTAACGTGTGCTGCGTTTTCTGCAGGTCAGCTGCTGCTGTTAGGAGTATCCCCTTTTTGGAGAGAGTCTTAATTTTTAAAGTTTCTTTTTTAACCTTATTAACCCAACTTGAGGCACCTCGCGGACACGCTGTGTAGACTGGCTTGCTCGATGTGTGGCCTGGGAGCGTGCTCGGCTGACCGCCCACAGTGCACGGTGGCCTTCCACAGCGGCGGCCGGGGCTGGCCAGGGGTCACCAGTAGGAACACAGAGGAGAACGGGTCTGCTGGGCACTCAGACAGGGTCCTGGAGCGTGGGCCTAGAGGACCACAGGAGCGCTGTGGAAGAATTGGGGAGGCCTGTGGGGCAGGAGGGTTTTGGAAGTGAGAACAGCTGAGTAGAGATGGTAAAGTGACTCACGGAGGGCGGTCCAGGCACCAGCATCAGCCAGTTGGCAAACGAACCAGGAGCCGGGCAGGTTAGAGGCCTGACCCCCAGGGGTGGTGGACTTTGCTTGTGATGGGCTCTGGTCTGGGGGATCAGAGGGTGAAAACAACCCCCCGTTGCCAGTAGTGCCCCATGGAGGCTCCGTCCTGGTTCTGCAGCCTCATGGACTTGGGAAAACTCCCCTGAGTTGAACTTATCCCTGGAAGGTAGGCTCCCTCCAAGGACCCACCCATCTGGGATAGGAGGCGCAGTGTGTCCCCCCTGCAGATGGGTGGCTCTGGGGGAGGCAGTGAGGGTCTGTGCTGAGCAGGCCGAGCTTTTCCTCCTGTCCTCTCTGCTGCTCCCAGAATGCTGTAGGCAAGTGAGGACCCTGCATGTGACCTGGGTGTCCCTCGGGTTGCCCTGCCTTGGAACATCTGAAGCTGGGGAGGAGGTGGTCTCTTTTTTTGTCGTCACCGTAAAAGTGACTTCCCAACAGTGCTGCCGTTTTAAGGGCAGTCATCCTCCCCATGGTTGCTACTGAGCCTGTGTGTGCGTTCGTGCTCCGGGCAGGTGCGTCGGGCCATACACCTGCGGCCCCTCTGCTCAGCAGGGACCATGCAGAATTCCCTGATGCGGATCTCTGCCTTCCTGTGCCTCTGCCCTTCTCCCCCCAGGCCTTCCTGCTAGCTCGCCCTGTTTGTTCTCAGGGCCCACCTTCCATACCTCTTCTCCTCCTGACGTTTCCCCATGCTCTCGTGGCCCTGCCTGCTGGGCCCTGTGCGGCGGGCGTCAGCCTGTACCTCGTGCGCCGGTGCTGCATGCGGTGGTGCGGTTGTCGCCTCCCTAAAGCACAGGCCCTTCTCGGGGGAGGTCCGCACTGCGCGTCTTTCCGTGAGGGGCCTGTGGTGTTCTCTTTGCTGAGCTTCTGTCCCCACCCGCACTATGCACTATGCGGGGCCTCCCTCCCCGCCCCCATACAGCCTCCCGCGTGGTATTTACTGCGGCTACTGAGGCTCAGTAAACATGGGGGAAGGGACTAGGAAGGAAGAGGCGAATGGGAAATTATGAGGGAGAGTAGTCATTCTTTCTTAAATGGAAGAGAAGGTGCGGGGCCGAGTAGGAAGGATGCAGGCCTTAGGGGCGCTCACACCCCGTGTTGAACCCCACAGCCGCCTCCCCGCAGGAGGAGCCCTGGAGCCCAGTACCTCGCCTGGGGACGCAGCTTCTTGGTAACAGGGGTGGGGACTGGGGACGATGGCGGGGAGCCGAGCGTGGGCCGCTGTTGCCCTGAGCGGCTGGGCCGTGGAGATGGGACACGCCAGAGCCCCGGGACGCGGCGGTCTGAGCAGCGCTCATCTGTTGATCAAACGGCCGCGCCGACAGAGAGGACGGCCCGCACATGTTCTTTTCCGGGGAGAGCCGGCAGGGTTTTATGGAACGCACTGGAGTCCCACCTCAGTCACCTACGGAAGTGTCCCCTGTGACGAGTGCGTTGGCCCGCGCAGGGAAGCTCGCTCCTGTTAGAACCACTTTGAAGTCATGAGTATTTTAGGGAGTCTAATCGGCTGTTTCTGTATCTGAAGCGACCAAATGGATCGCTGTCAGGACAGAGGGCCTCGTCCGGGTTCCCATCAGGGGACCGCGCGTTCGTCTCCGTCCTCCCTCTCCCCGGCATCCTCCCCAGACATGGGGACTCCCGAGGGCCACTGGCTTCCTGAGGGAACATGGCCGTGCCCAGGGGGGTCCGTGTCTTGTTTCTCGCGGGCGGTGTTTGGTCCCCATCCGCACGTTCCACGGGCCGCCGGGCCGCCACAGGGGGAGATGTGAGAGGGACTTCTGAGGGCGTGACCCCTGTGAGGCTCAGTCCCCACTGTGCAGGCGCCGAGGGCCGTGCCTGTGGCTTCACCTGCCTGAGCCCGCGCCAGGCCTCCCTGTAACTCTTCTTGGAGAAGAAAGGGGCTTGTTCACGGGTGTGTCCTTCGGGGGCCCGTGGTAAGTGGGGAGAGCTGCACGAGGGAGTCGTCAGCAGGTGTGGGGAGAGCAGCCAGGGTGAGCCGCGGTGGGGAGCCTCTCACCCCCAGGAGGGGCCGGGACAGCGCGGCCCAGGAGCCTGCCATGGGCTGCGGCACCGAGCTGTGCGCGGCCTCACTCTCTGCTCGCTCATCTCCTGCCGGTGCCTTCCACGGGGACCTCGGGGAGCCCAGGGCGGGGGCCCTCACCGCTGTCACCGAGCGGCGGGAGAAGCGGGCCTGGAGGAGGGCAGGGAGTGTGCTTGTCCCTGAGGACTTGAGTGCGGTCTGAGCTCCAGGCTCTGGAGTGCCTCCTTCCTTTCTCAGTACTGTCCCGGCAATGCTCACCTCGTCTCCCTGCCCAGTGCTCAGCAGTGAGGGGCCTCAGCCCTGTTCCCGCAGGGGTGAGCCCCTGGCCCCATGAGAGACTCTGGCTGATGTCACTTCCTCTTTGCTTGTGTCTTATAACTTGCGGTGTATAATTTTCATCAAATTTGAGTGTGTACCTGGAGGCACATTAGAATCCCATTTGCTTCAGAATTGGAAAGAAAAGTGTTTTGGGTAGTTATAAATCACCTCCGTTTTGGTTTTAGGAAACTCCATTTATATTCTTTTTTAGTAAGTTAAAAAAGTTTCTTGAAATAAGGAAAAGAAAAAAAAACCCTGCCCTCTGGACAGTAGTTTTAAATTTATTCTTAGCTGTGGTATGTTGTGTCAAATGAAATCTTCGTAGAATCCTCAAGTACCAAAAAGATAAATGCGGAGCTGCTCTGTCTGAAGCAAACTGGTGGACGTCTGGCACTTGGGGCGTGCTCCTCCAGTTCATTCTGGTCATTAATGATTATCCCGTCGAAACTTTTCTATATGCCAGGCACTGTTCTAGGCTCTGGGGACGCACTAGGGAGCGAAACAGGTAACACTGCCAGGAAGTTCTAAGGTGGAAGGGAGTCTGAGGCCCCACCCCGGTTCAAAGGGACTTGGTGCCTTCTTGCCTTCTTTCACCGGTCCTGGTCTCATGTACATAGGAAGCGTGAAAGGTGAGAGGATGGGGCGGAGGCGTGTTCTAGGCCGAGGGCAAGGGTGTCCACGCTCGCTGCCTTTCCCTCTTAGCTTAGGAAACAAGCTACCAGTCGGAACAGCACACTTTCTTCAGCACCTTCTCTGTGCCAGATACTGGGTTTTCATTGTCCCTTGTGTAGGGGACAAAAGAAGGAAGTGCCCATTAGGGTGATGGAGTGCTGAGCCGCCTCCAGCCTCCAGGCTGTACCGAAGGGCTGTGCCCTGAGGCACAAAGGGCTCAGGGCTGGAAATATACATTTTGATGTCTAATTCTGGTTTTCTCCCCGTTTCCCTTGCCTGGGGGCTCTGGCATGTGCATGCCCACTGCCAGGGATGCCCTTCCTCCCGGTGCCGCCACCCTTGGCACTCAGTCACCCCTTCTTGGTTCCCCGGAGTCAGCTGAGCCAGTTTGAGTCACTGCTCCTGGGAAGGCTTCCCTGAACCGGGCGCTCCTCCCACCAAACCAGTGGCGCCGAGTCTGTCCCGTGTGGTTCCCTCCCAGAGGTGCGCCTTCCCCTTCTGCGATGTTGTCACTGTGGTCACCTTGAGGTCAAGGGCTGTGCGCTGTGCCTGACCCTCCTGTCCCAGCATATAGCACCCTGCCCGCTGGTCATAGGCACTGTGTGGAAGGATGGGTGAGCCAGCGACCATGGTGCCCCCGGGGTTCTATGGTCGGGTGATGACTGCCAGCGTGGGCCGACAGGGACTCTACTAGGGCACGTGGGAGGCAGTGGGATTGAAATAGCGTGCGGAGACTTGAGCAGAGCAGGGGCATCATGTCCTCAGAAGGCAGCACGCAAGGGCAGACTCTCCGCTGTGATGTCGGGAGGCGCTCAGGCCCCGTGTGGCTCGGGAGAAGAGCTCTTGTTCTGGATGGAGGCACCCGGGACGCCCATCAGAACCACTGCTGATGTTCAGGAAGACGCCCCGCGTGCCAGGCTGACTCGCTGCTGGCCAGTTGAAGATAGGCCACACTCGAGGGGGAGACGCTCCATATCTCGGGAGGAGCCCGTCGGAGCCCGGCTCTGTCCAGGCCCGTTGTGTATGTTATCTCATCTGATTCTGGGAAGGCTCAGGGAGCAGCCTTGTGCCCTTTTCCCATCATAGATGGAGCGGAGTGGTGGCTTTTCCAAGTTCACAGCCAGTACGGAGATTTGAGGTCAGGGTTTTGCTCACTCCGAAGTCCACGCTCTTGTGTTCCACGTGGTGTCCTCAGGGACACAGCATGTCCGCCCCGGCTCGTGTCACTCAGGGGAGGGAGTTGCTGAGCCCCCGTTGGCCACTTCAGGCTGGCAGCCTGTCACCCTGGAGGCACCCGGTGTGGCCTGCCCAGGCCTGCTTTGTGCAGGGACACACATGGTATGAACGTGGCTGCTAACCAGGAGCCCCTCTGTAGCCTTCTTCTTCTTCTTTTTTTTTCTCCCCTTCTTTAAAAAAAGGTTATTTATTTGAGGGAGAGAATATTTGCATGAGTGAGTGGGGGAGCAGGGCAAAGGGAGAGCAGAGGGAGAACCCCAGACAGGCTCCGTGGTGAGTGCAGAGCACCACGTGGAGCTCAATCCTGGGATCCATGAGATCCTGACCCGAGCTGAGTCACAAGTGGGACGCTTACCTGAGCCACCCAGGTGCCCCGACCCCTCAGGCTAGCTCTGACAGCCGGCAGATTCATCTGGTGTTGTTTCGCAGGCACCTGTCTCTCTCAGTCAGTCCTCCATTTCGTTCTGTGACGTGCTGCCCGACCGTCCCGTGCAGACCTGGCCTTCGGTCTGCGGGACCCGGAGCCCTGGCTGGGCTGGCACATGGCCCTTTGTGGAGGAGCAGGGTGTGGGAGCTGAGGGGCTCTCGCCGAGGGCCGCGCTAACCTTGCCTTTGTTCTGAAGGTTGAGATGAGCCTTGTGGAATTCATCACCCAGCACTTTGTCATTGGCGTTTCTTTTTGATCTGAGCAGTAGACAGTTAAAAATTCATCATGACAAAATCTACATTCCACTTGGCGATTTAGCCGGGCTTAGACCTTTCATGGCTGTTTCCCTTTGTTCCTGCTTCCAAGGAAGGGCGAGGGCCGTTCCCTCCTGCTGCAGCAGGTCTGCTGGGACGGAGCAGCCCAGCCCTCCAAAATGCCACCCGTGGGCTCCTCTCACCCAGCAGAGATCCTCAAGGGACTGGCTCCTCTGTTGAGCTTCTCCCGCATGGGACATTGTGTCATTGAGGTCCATCGAAGGACAGAGAAGCTTGAGACAGGAAGGGCTCCCCCCAGGGGGTACTCCCCCTTGAGTCTGGAAGGAAGGTGACCTTCTTATCAGGGGCAAGGGAGAGGTGGAGGGAGCATGTTTCAGGAGGTGGACGAGAAGTTGGTGGGAAGGGAGGGCGTGTTAGGAGTGCTTGTACGTGAGCTGTTTTCTCTACGCACGTAGCTCCATGAAGTCCGCCCATGTCTGTAGGCTGCAGAGGCCAAATGGTTCCAAGGAAGGATTGGTCTGGTGAGCCAGGGAATCCTACCCAGAAGCCAGGCAGGAGACGACTCAGCAGTGTTAGGCGAAGTCTTGGGAGAAAGGGTGACTGTTGAGGATAAATGAGTCATTCATTTGTCCGTTGGCCAAGTATTTGTAGAGCATGTGCCGCATCAGGCCTTGATTTAGCCTGGACGGGTTCCTCTGAGAGGAGGCCTCTGTGCCGTGCTCCTGTCATGGGATGCTGCTAAAGCATCATAAGGACAACGGGGTCAAAGTCTTCGTGATCTTTCCGTGGGAACGGGGAGGTGCTGGGGGAGAAGTGGGTGAGGGAGACGAAGGGGGAGAGACCATGCCTGGTGTCCTCCCTCCGGGGTGGGTCCCCTGCCGGGCTGCGTGGCCCCCGTTGTTAGTGGGCTGGGATGGGCTCGGGGGAGAGGTCCGGGCCCTTTAGGCACCTGGCCTTCAGACTCTGCACTTGTGTTACCGTGCGACGCAGGGTTGACAGGGCCACCTTCTCTGTGCACCGCTTCACCCCCGCTTCTGCAGCTGGGTGGGGGGCTGGGTACACAGCACAGGTACTAAGTAAATGTTGAGTGAGAGAATGAGCGTATGAAGCAGAGGGATCGATGTCTGGATTTAGAGATGCATGTCAATAAATTATTCAGATAGCTTCCTTTATCTGTTTAAAAGCGCACATGTCTAGCAGAGGAGCAAGGAGGGTGTGGACGGTCTCCGTCTCCCGGTGGGGGGTGGTAGGGCGCTGACTGCAGTTAGGCTGCCCGGGTTTCAGACTGGGTTCTGCCACCTACTCCCTGGTGATCCCTGGAAGGTTGCATTCTCGGGGAACCTCAGGACCTTCATCTGCAGAAGAACAGTAGCGTGTCCCAAAGGGCCACTGGGTTCCCTGCCGAGCCGGCCGCCGCGAGGGCTTGGTCTCGGGGATGGCGTCAGTAGTTCCATCCCAACAGCTATTCATAGCTACTTGCTAGATGGAGGTGCTGCAGTACTTCACAGCAGAGTTTCTCAGCAGCAGCTCGTCGGCGCTTTTTACCTGGTGATTCTTCGTTGTGTGTGTGTTGGGGGGGGTACTGGAGATAGGACGTTTAGCAGCAGCCCTGACTTCTATCCGCAAGTTGCCAATAGTGAATGACCCGAATTGATTGTGACAAGCCTGAATTACCTACAGATGCACCCGATGTTCCTTTGTGGGGTGCGGGGGGCAGCAGGTGGCTTCTCCTGAGAGCCGGGGCCTCCCTCGTGCCCGTGCATCAGGGCGGAGCCCTCAGGTCGCTAGGGTGAGTCTGTGGATCGGGCCTGGTCCACAGGTGAGCACACCGAAGCCCAGGGAGGCGAAGTGATTGCCCCAATAACACTGCGTTGATGAGGCTTCTAGAAAAGCGGGAAGTTCCTAACAGCTTTTCTCAAGGTTCCAGGAGAGCAGAGGGTGTCGGGCTGAGTGTAGGGGGCTTCATGCTTCACCCTCTCAGCTGTGGCTTCCTGGCTTCTCCGCCATGAAACAGGAGAGGTGGAGCTCGTGTCCCTTCGGGTTCCTTCTTGCTGAGCACTCCTGATTTCTAGCTTTGCAGCCGTCTCCCCGTCCCTGGCAGCTGCAGCCTAGAAGCAGCTGGTCTTAGGGTCAGTACACCCGCCCCCCCCCGCCCCCCACCGTCTCCTCATGTAGGTAAGTGTTCCTCCCACATCCGTGCAGGAAGAGGGGTGGGCACCGCACAGTGAGGCATTTTGACAGAGAGACCACATGCGTGTAGCTTTTATTACTCTAGTATAAGTCTGTTATTAGTTGCTGTTCCTCTTTTACTGTGCCTAATTTCTGAATTAAACTGCATTAGAGGCGTGTGTGTAAGCTTCTCAGCCAGCAGGCCACCTGCTGAATGTCGGGGGCCAGCCCCCTCTCTGCCCCAGCTCCTTCTCCAGCCCCTCAGCATCTAGTCTCAGACGCATGCGGACGGGATGTTTATTTACTGTGTTTGCTGTTGAGTGCTTTTCTCCCCTTGCTTGAGAGTCAGTTTCTTGTGATTGTTGGTCTTTGTTTGGCATGTCAGACCTCGCAGTAAGTATTCCTCCTGATGGGTGGCAGCAGTTTTTGTGTTTATTTTTTTTTCCCATGGCGTGTAGAGGTCATCAAGCTCTTTGGGTCTGCCTGGAGGCATTAAGGGGCACTGAGGTCCCTTCTTCCTGCCTCTCTACCTCTCTTCCATTTCTGTCCTCTTCTCTTTGGAAGCTGTTGCTTGATAAGAATACAGCTTTTCCAAATGGGAAGTAGGGTAATCTAGGGAGGGAAACGAAACAACAGAGACTTTGAACACAGAAACAAACTGAGGGACTTGGAGGGAGGGGGGTGGAGGGATGGGAGAGCCTGGTGGTGGGTACTGGGGACACCTAAAGCGTGGAGCACTGGGTGTGGGGAATGGGGAATGAATCTTGAAACACTGGAAAAAAAAATTTTAGTAACAATAAAA
>PITA01032252.1:0-14183 GCA_004023965.1 Spilogale gracilis
GGGAAACCCAACAAGATGAATTGTGTCACAGTAGATATCCCTGACTTATTCATGGCCTCCAGACTGTGGAGAGAAGACAGAGAGCAACAAGTCAGTTTGCTGCTGAAACATTTCAAACTTTTTTTAGGACAGACGATTTCAGTGATCAAGTAAATGTATTAAAAATCCTAAAACAAGTCTTGAATAAAGCCTGCTCTGTCCTGAGTGAGCCATTTGGCCTTGATTCTTTGTAAATGTACAGTTCTAGGCTACTTGAACTTTTGTCAGTGGGCAAAATCAGTTAAATTTCACCTTATTTTGGTAGAAAGAAATAGTTGAGTTAGAGACAGAATGGTTTGTCTATATTTAATTTTGTTCAGTGGAAATTTTTCATATATACCAGTTCAATTTACTTCAGAACATGAGTACACATATGCTATCATTCAAAAATAGGTTTGTATCTGATACATTTTATAGATTTCGATGGTTTGTGCTTTGACATTATTACATAGTCTGTCTCCTCCACCTTTTTCTTGAGGTGTTTCCATTAGATTTAATTTCTCTCACTTTTTTCCTGATACTGGAAAAAAATCAACAAAGATAGCCAGATGGTGAACTCTTACTGCTTTTTCCTATTGAAAGATGTTTGCATTGCACTAAAGCTCATTTACAATTTGGTATGTAATCCTTTGTTTTTAGCAATGTATTGTCACTATAATTCACCTAGTGATTAACTTCACACGATATTTATTGTGTTCATGTCCATTTAAAATATAGGTTATTAAAGATTAATACAGCATATGAAATGTATTGGGAAGAAAATAATAATCGCCAGCAGATTGCCTTTAAAGCTCTTCTCAGTGATGTTACAAGTCTTTCTTCAAGTTCACTGTTGGAAGGTTTTACTTATTTAGAAAATACTCACAATTTTGATAGAAAACAGACTTGTCCTTACTCCCTTTACAACCCCAACACAAAAGGCTATGTCTTTTTAAGAGTCAAATACAGCTCAGTGAAGAGAGCACAGTGATAGGATTAACATATTGGAATCTCCATAAATTTTTTTAAAAATATTTTTATTTTTTGACAGCGAGAAACACAGCCAGAGGGGGAACACAAGCAGGGGGAGTGAGAGAGGGAGAAGCAGGCTTCCCGTGAGCAGGGAGCCCGATGTGGGGCTCGATCCTGGGTGTCCGGGATCATGACCTGAGCCGAAGGCAGTCTCTTAACCAACTGAACCACCCAGGCGCCCCCAGAAATTTTTTTTTAAGAAGATATTTCCTCTTCTAGTAAGAGGAGAATTTTCCTTCAAAACAGTTTTGACAGAAATGGTATATATAGAATATTCATAGTCCTCACTGAAATAAGCAAATGGGAAAAAATTCTTCTATTAAGTAAGGTTATATTAAGTGATATAAGTTGTATTTATTTATTTATTTATTTATTTATTTATTTATTTATTTATTTATTTATTTAAAAGATTTTATTTATTTGACAGAGAGAAACACAGCCAGAGAGGGAACACAAGCAGGGGGAGTGAGAGAGGGAGAAGCAGGCTTCCCGCCGAGCAGGAAGCCTGATGTGGGACTCGATCCCGGGTCTCCGGGATCATGACCTGAGCCGAAGGCAGTCGCTTAATCAACTGAGCCACTCAGGCGTCCCATAAGTTGTATTTATAATGAACAGCTGTTGCAGTTTCACTAAATGAATAATGCCTAATGTGAACTATGAACCTATTAATCTAGAAGCAAACATAAATTTCATATTGGAGTGGTTAAGTCAAAATAGGTTGTAGTCTTGTGAACAAGAAACCAAGAGAAAGACATTGAAATATGGGGTTAAATTCTTCTTAATTTTTTGAACCAGAATGATTATGAAGAAGTAAACTACCCTGCATTGATCATCGTTTTTGTTCAGGGTTTCACAGAATGGATCATTTTGCAAGAAACAAATGGTTCCCCACTATTGGAACTCTGTGCTTTCCAAGCAAGAGATCTCTCTTCTCAACAAGACAAGAAAGCAATGATGCAGAGATCAGGCACTTACTACCTGAAACAACAGCAACAATAACTTGAATCAGATTCACAGACTTTGACTAAGAATCAAAATAGCACAAGTCTTAGGTCTATGTATTGAACTATAGCCTACTCATAAAAAAAAGACCTCACAGAACACTATTAATGTCGGGAAAGCATGGTAAATGAATTTCATATATAATTTTCACTTGATTATAAGCAATTCTTATATATTTAGCATTAAATCCTATGTGAAACTTACTTATTTTATTCAGGGATTTGATTTTACCCTTAAAAAAATTTTTTTTTAATGCCATCTCTCCTGAAGATGGAGATGAGTAATGGAATGGACAAAGAGAGGAGAGCTGAGAGAGGAGACCAGAACAAAACAAAATAAATTTGTGTTTTGTCTTGCTTTCGGTCCCAGTGGATGGAACTAGTTCTATACTGTTTTGTTCAAAATATATTTGAAAATCATATCATTCCTGGTGTTCCATCCACTTCCTGAGAAGGGAAAGATCTGTGGATGACTTTGGAACCATTTAGTGCACTTATCTGGGGGGAGTGTAAGTTCCAGGATGACCTAAATACTCTGAAAGTTTTGTCTTTTTGAATTGTGAGTGACCAATATTCCTTGTTACCCAGTCCCTGGAGCACACTGACTGAGCACATGTGAAAGAGGTGAATAGGCCCACCTGTGGTGCATAGTAGCCATGACCATCAGAGGTGATGTTTCCTATGTATTGTGAAGCTGTCCCAGGTCCTGGGGGGAGTTTATAGGGAGGCCACGAAGATTCTCTCTCTCACTGCCGTTGATGTGGAAGCCCTGTGTGAGAGCTTCATGCATGATTTATTTCACCTCCCTTGCACTGTCAGATTCTAGTAGCCTATTTCCAACAGTGTGTGCTAAAGATATGTGCTGGTTTTAATTTATGTGTCAGTTTAACCATTGATGAGAATTCTGAGGTATGTCTTCACATGATTGTGTAATTTTCCATTCCTTCCCTCGGGACCTTCTTCCTTCTTGCCCAGAGTTTTCATTAATATTTCTAAGTTGGCCTATAGTGATTAGTAGATAATATGCTAGATCGACTCTCTGGGGACCCCCATAATCTCCTTAAGTTTATGTTTCTCAAACAGGGTATGTGATTCTGTGCCATGGGATATAGGCTGCAGTAACAGCCCCTAATTAATGTCTTCCTGAAGGGACAGTTTTACTCAGAGAAGATAATTTTGTATTACACCAAATATGTATGTGGAACAGAAAGTATAATTTGTGATTATTTTACAACTTTGACTTTAAAAGGAATATTTCCCCAAATGCCCCATGTTCTCTGACCACTTTTGCCAAACACTCTTTTGTGGTGAAAGGATTTGAGAAATGCTCTATGAGAGTATTTAATCCCTTGGCACCAGCAAGCGTATCTTCCTGGAACACTTGATTTCATTTCCAGTATGGCCTAAAAAGAGGGCATAATTTGATTTTAAGTAGATTGGACACTCAGCTAATGGCTTTCCTGTTTCAACATGGTGTTTGGGCACACATATGAAATTTGTTCTTGGTATAATTTTCCCTTATTTTCTGACTGAGACTTTACCGTATAGCTTTCTGAGAGGCATAAAAATATGTTTAGGGCATTGTTATTGCATATTACGGGTAGTATTGTGACAATTGACTTGGGGAAGCACTGTGAATAAAGATGTCCAATGAGGAGAACATATAGCTTGATTATTGTGAAGTGCAGGGCTTAGGAGACTGATTGGAACAGTCAGGTCATTGTTGTGAATGAGGGCTTTGCTTGGTGGGAGAGTTTTGACTTTATGTAATCCACATATGAAGCCTACTCTGTTTTTGGTGTGAAAGACAGCTTTAAACAATGGAAAATGTCCATTACTGGGTGGGTTTATTAATTTTCTGTGGCTCTTTGGTCCATTGTGCTTAAGAATATTTTCTGAACTTGGAAGATTGCGCTCCTATTGAAAGGTTCCAGGTACACAGGCATTTCATTCTTCCCACCAGCTAAGATTAAACCAGTGAAGATATATGAAAGACAAGTAACATATGTATATAATAACAGAAAGTAATTACTTAGCAAGGTAGTGCATGTTTAAAATGTTTTATTTAGCCTTTTCATTGATGGGCTGAACTTGAACTGCTAAGGAACTGTGGAAAAAACGCGTCTTCCTCTACTTAAGTGTGAGCCAGAACATGACGTACCGAAGCCATTCTCTATTGTTTTTATAAATAATTGAGGTCAGCAGTGACAAATTCTGCTGTTCTTTTTTTCCCCAATTTTTTATTTAAATTTAATTTAGTTAACATAAAGTATATTATTAGCTTCAGGGATAGAGCTTAGTGATTCATTGATTGCTTATAACATCCAGTGCTCATTACATCACGTGCCCTCCTTAATGCCCATCCCTGAGTTACCCCATCTCCTCACTCAACACCCCTCCAGCAACCATCCGTTTTTTTTTTCAAGAGTTAACAGTCTATTATGGCTTACCTCCCTCCTCATTTATTTTGTCTTATTTTTAAAATTTTATTTATTTTTCCTTCCCTTCCCCTATGTTCATGTGTTTTGTTTCTTAAATTCCATGTATGAGTGAAATCATAGGGTATTTGTCTTTCTCTGACTCACTTATTTTACTTAGTATAATACCCTCTAATGATGTTTCAGTTTTGGTTAGTTTTTAATCCTAAGACTTTCTTTAGGGCATCTTTCATGTCTTTGTTTCGGAGACTATAGATAAGAGGATTTAAGAGTGGAGTCACTGCTGCATATACCAAAGTGATGATCTTCTGCATTCCTGTTGGATTCCCAGATGTTGGGCTCACATACATCACCATAAGAGTTCCATAGAATAGAGACACCACCATAAGGTGGGACCCACATGTGGAGAAAGCTTTAGTTCTACCAGCACCAGAGGGAACACGAAGTACAGCTCTGAGTACCAGAGTGTAAGATCCCAGGATGGAAAGGAAGGGCCCAAAGATAATCAGTGAGTTGATGGTATAACAAATGAGCTCAGTGGAAGGAGCAGGGATACAGACCAGTGCAAACAATGGGCCTGGGTCACATACAAAGTGGTCAATGATGTTGGGTCCACAGAAGGGAAGTTGGGAGATGAGGACAATGGGGACTGGATAGCAGAGAAATCCACTCACCCAGCAAACACAGACCAGAACCATACAGAGTTTCACAGTCATGATGGAAGGGTAATGTAGTGGGCGACAGATGGCGAGGTATCGATCATAAGCCATGACTGATAAGAAGAAACATTCTGTGGTACCCAGTGAAAAAAAGAAATAGAATTGGAGGAAGCATCCAGTGAAGGAGATGGTCTTGGTCTCAGAGAGGATGTTGACCAACATGTTTGGGACGGTGGAGGAAATGTACCAGATCTCTAGGAAGGCAAAGTTTCCCAAGAAGATATACATGGGTGTGTGAAGCCGCTTGTCCCATTTCACTACACAGACAATAATTCCATTCCCCAGTAGGGCGAGGAAATAGACCACCAGGATGAATGAGAAGAAAAAGTTCTGCATCTCCCTTTGACCAGAGAAACCCAGAAGGACAAACTCAGTCACAAAATGCACTGTTGTGTTCTGGGATTCCAAAGCTGTTAGAGAAACACTGAAGTAACTAAGGAGTGAATAATAACTAGCATTTGTAGGTTTTGTTAACAATTTTCTTATAAAAGTACAAAGTATTTTTATTTTAGATTATCTCATTTTGTCTTCCAAATGACCCTTTGAGCTGTAAGGAGGTGTGCTCCATCCTTCTCTAAGAGATAAGAAAACTGAGGTTCAGAAAAATTTAAGGGGTTTCTTATCTTCTTCATTAGAATTTCACATACAAAAGTCCAATAGAAAGCAGATATGTGGAAGCAGATAGGGGGTGGGAATCTTGAGTCCCCTTGCTTTTCCTGCTCTGAGGAAGTGCTGTAGAAACCTCAGGATTCTCTAAAATGGTGTGAAAATCATTAGGACTTAGCTCCCTCTAAGTCACATTCTGTTAGTTGGCACCTTGATTTGTAGAACAATTTAGCTCATTCCCTCTGGAGAATGTTGAGCAAAATATGTCTCCTTTACTCTATGCATTGATTCTGGGACTCTCCTTTGCTGAAACTATACAAAATAAATATAAATATATCTCATTCCTCTTCTGTTATGGTGACAATGGGGGGGCTTAAATAACAGATGGAAGTTATTATGTCCCATATACATGACTTTTTTTTTTTTGATACCACCATTTTTCCTGGCTTGTTTCCCTCTAAACTGTGCTATTCTACATCATGGCTAGGCTTTTGAGGTTAACTTGCAGCTGGGTATGCCAGTTTTGTCTAGTATGCAAAACAATGTACCTTCATCCCCCCCCCCGGGAATTAAGCCTTAAACACCATAACTTTTCATTCATCATCTTACTTTTAGCTAAATTAAATAATGAATTAGAGAGGTCATCTTAGGATGTGCTGAGACCAGAAATTTTGTCCTCATACTGGCTGAGTTAGGAATTGGGACATGAGTATAAATTTGGATGTTGCTAACAACCTCTCTAGACCTACCGATCCAGGCTTATTTCCTTATCTATCATTTATCATCTATCTATTATCTATCTATCTATCTATCTATCATCTATCATCTATCATCTATCTATCTGTCTGTCTATCTATCTATCTATCTATCTATCTATCTATCATCTATCTATCATCTATCTATCTCTCATCTATCTATCATCATCTATCATTTCCATCTAATCTATCATCTATCATCTACTTATCATCTAGCTATTTAATCTATCATCTATCTATCTAGCAAGGGATGGGGGGCAGAAGGAGAGAGAATCCCTGAGATCACGAACTGAGCCAAAATCAACAGTTGGTTGCCTAACTGATCCACTTAGGTGCCCCATGTCCAGACTTATTTCTTTGTCTTAAAGTTTTCTGGTTAAAATTCAAGATATTTGGCTGGGTAAAACCACCATTAATATTTTAAATTTAGTGATATCTTGACTACATATCTTGGATAATTTGCCTTATTATTTATTAATGTTACTGCTAAGATGCAAAATTGCATCCTTATGCTATTTATACAATCTTCAGAGCACGTGAGACCTGCTTCTCAGTATTTGATCAAACCTAGAGCAAACAGAACATAGATGTTTTATTGCTAAGACAATTTAGTATATTTGTATTGATTAATAATATTTTAGAATGATGAAAAAGACTAATAAACATGACTTTTATGAAGATCTAAATTTTGTTTGAGTCAGTTAGCTCAGTGGACTGTAATTATGAACATATGCATCAAAATTTCTAGGAGATTGTAATTTCAAATATACCTCCCATAATGTCATTTTTGGTCAGAAAATAGTTTTTTGGCTTTAATAAAAAAGTTGAATGTTGAATTTAAATTATAGCACATTTTCCATTTACTTATTCATTTAGGCATTAAACAAATGTTTATTCACTGTTCTATTGCCAGCAGTGTGCTAAGTCCTGGGGTACAGTGGTAAGCATGAAAAATAAAATTCCTCCCCTTTTGGAACTTAGGACTTATAAAAGCAATCAAGACTGCCACCTATATCTGTAGTGTCTTATACTGTGTGTTGAACAGCACACACCCACTTACATATGATGGGCCTGAAAAAGATCTTTATTCTAGCTCTTAATAACTTCAATAAATCTATGTAGTGAGGGAAGTAGCATGATTGCCAACTTTGACATAAATGGGATATTTTTGGCTTTTCAAGACAGTAGCCAGAGATATGAGGCATGAATCTAATGACTTACTCACAGGCCTGGAAATGTTTTTGTCAAGAAAAGAAATAAAAATCCAGTTCATTATTTTTGACTTGAAACCTTACCTCCTAAGTCTTACCTCCTTCTTGGTCATCTGATTTCATGATGTCCAGGACCCTTTGGCATTTGTGTTGCAGTGAAATTTTAGTTACCTGTGGAATACAGGATCAGAAAAAGGGATAAATGGACTTCACAGATTTGAAATTTCACTGCATCCATTTTTACTTCCTCCACCTTCCATCTATTAGTAGCTCAGAGGGTGAACTTAAATCCACTTCTTTCTATTCACCTCAAATGATACAACAAATGAAGAGTTGGAGAGAGGAAAGAGGAGGAAGAATAAGGAGCATGGATAGTCCATTCTATATGAACTGATAAGGAAGCCAGATCCTCCTTCATAACCCCAACCATTTGTTTGAGATTTAAGCTGCTTGCCCAAAGAAGTACAAGGATTCTTTCCCCTTTAAATATTTAAATTTTTAAGGTTAACTTGTAAATTTGGTAATTTGATAAATTTGGTAAATATAAAGTACAAGGGGTTCTGCTTATGACTTTTTTGGTATCCACTTGTCATTTATCAAGGACTCTGAAAAAAAAATCCTGCTTTAGTTGCCCTTGCTGAAGGATATTTGTCAACGAAAAGTTTAGTGACCAATATTAGAAACAAAGTGGTACAAGACTTGGGCTACATTCTAACTGAAGGTTTAATCGCCCCCCAAAATATCCAAGACATTTGAATCCCATTTTCCCTAAGTGAATTGTATAGTGGGAACTCTGTGATACTAGAGTGAGTCCCTAATGTGAATATGTTATTTCAAACAGAAGCGCACTAGGAAAACAGAACTGCAAGACCTAACGGTGTTCTTTACACAAAGAACAAAGGAACAAAGAAAGAATGGATTTACAGAAGAACCTGCACGCTCTTAGTGTCTGACAGCACTGGGTATGTAGGAGCAGTGATGCACTGATGCGGGCAGACTTTCCTTATATGCTTGATGGTGTTTCTGGCTGCAAGAGGAAGATGTGAGGGAAACTTCAGCCACAAGAATATCCTCAATTAATAACCTAAAAGACTCATTCATTCATGAGTGGAGACCAGTATTTATGGCCCCATAGACTTCCTTACTTTAAGTATTTGGAGCTAAATGAAATGTATCTTTCCTGCCAGTAATTATTAAGAATTTACAACTCTCTCTTGAATAGGATCCACAGCTGCCCAGCATGTTCACTAAGAAGCATCTGTTCATGTATCTCTGTGCATGCATCTAATCCTGCCTATATTTGTATATATTTCCCCTAGTGGTTTGATTAGTAAGACACAGAGGTCTTGACACAAATACCGAAGAGGGTTTTGGGTCAGAACAAATACCCAAGAGAGGCAGGGAAAATTGTCCTCTTGGTGGAATTATCCTTCCTGTAAGGAGCCCATCTATCTGGGAAAGAAGTGGAGAGAGGAGTGAGTGGGACAGGTTAATGGGAGAGCATGTGTGTGTGTGTGTGTGTGTGTGTGTGTGTGTGCGCGTGTGTGTGTGACCGGGCTTGGGGGGAGAGTGGGTTTGGGGCTGGGCAGGTGAGCTATCTTTCAAAATACACCTATTTTATCTTGGTGCCAAAGCTAAAAGCACTTAAATTTTTAAAAATTATTCATCTATATGTAGTTTATTTAATTTTTTGTTATATTCAACAAAAGGTAAATAATTTCTACCTTTATTTTTTTATTTTCCATGCTTTTTTATTACATTATTTTATTTTTTCAGTGTTCCAAGATTCATTGTTTATGCCCCACACCCAGTGCTCCATGCAATACGTGCCCTCAGTACCCACCACCAGGCTCACCTATCCCCCCACCTCCTCCCCTCCGAGACCCTCAGTTTGTTTCTCAGTCCAAAGTCTCTCATGTTTTATCTCCCTCCCTGTTTACCCCACTTTCCATTTCTTTTCCTTCTCCTTATTACTCCTTATGGTCCACAAGTATGTGAAACCATATGATATTTGACTTTCTCTGCTTGGCTTATTTCACTCAGCATAATTTTCTCCAATTTGGTCCATGTTGCTACAGAAGTTGGGTATTTATCCTTTCTGAAGGAGGTGTAATATTCCATTGTATATATGGACCATATCTTCTTTATCCATTCATCTATTGAAGGGAACCTTGGCTCTTTCCACAGTTTGGTGATTGTGACCATTGCTGCATTGAGCATTGAGGTACATATGGCCCTTCTTTTCACTACATCTGTATCTTTGGGGTAAATACCCAGTAGTGCAATTGCATGGTCATAGGGTAGCTCTATTTTAATTTTTAAAGGAATTTCCACATTGTTTTCCAAATGACTTCACCAACTTACATTCCCACCAACAGTGAAAGAGGGTTCCTCTTTTTCCACAGCTTTTCCAACACTTGTTCTTTCCTGTCCTGTTAATTTTGGCCATTCGGACTGGAGTAAGGTGGTATCTCAGTGTGGTTTCGAATTGAATTTCCCTGATAGCTAATGATGATGAACATTTTTTCATGTGTCTGTTAGCCATTTGTATGTCTTTTCTGGAGAAGTGCCTCTTCATGTCTCCTGCCCATTTTTTTGATGTGATCATCTTTATTTTGGTTGTTGAGTTTGAGGAATTCTTTATAGATCTTGGATATTAGCCCTTGGTCCGTAGTGTCATTTGCAAATATCTTCTCCCATTCCATGGATTGCCTCTTTGTTTTGTTGAGTGTTTCCTTTGCTGTGCAGAAGCTTTTTATTTTGATGAGGTCCCAAAAGTTCATTTTTGCTTTTGTTTCCTTTGCATTTGGAGATGTGTCTTGAAAGAAGTTGCTGTGGCCGATGTCAAAGAGGTTACTGCCTATGTTCTCCTCTAGGATTTTGATAGATTCCTGCCTCACATCGAGGTATTTCATCCATCTCGAGTTTATCTTTGTGTGTGGCATAAGAGAATAGTCTAGTTTTATTCTTCTATGTGTAGCCATCCAGTTTTCCAGCACCATTTATTGAAAAGACTGACTTTTCCCCACTGGATATTTTTTCTTGCTTTGTCGAAGATGATTTGACCATAGATTTGGGGGTCCATATCTGGACTCTCTACTCTGCTCCATTGGTCTATGTGTGTGTTTTTGTGCCAGTACCATGCTGTCTTGGTGATCACAGCTTTGTAATAAAGCTTGATATCTGGCAATGTGATGCCCCCAGTTTTGTTTTTCTTTTTCAACATTTCCTTAGCAATTCAGGTCTCTTCTGGTTCCATATCAATTTTAGGATTGTTTGTTCAAGACTTTGAAAAATGTTGGTGGAATTTTGATTGAAATGGCATTGAAAGTATCAGTTGCTCTTGGCAGTATAGAAATTTTAACAATACTTATTCTTCTGATCCAGGAGCATGGAATGCTATTCCATCTTTTTGTGCCTTCTTCTATTTCTTCCATGAGTGTTCTGTAGTTCCTTGAGTACAGATCCTTAACTTCTTTGGTTAGGTTTATTCCTAGGTATCTTATGGTTTTTGGTGGTATAGTTAATGGAGTCGATTCTCTGATTTCCCTTTCTATATTTTCATTGTTAGTGTATAAGAATACAACTGATTTTTGTGCATTGATTTTGTATCCTGCCACATTACTGAATTGTTGTATGAGTTCTAGTAGTTCGGGGGTAGAGACTTGGGTTTTCCATATAAAGTATCATGTCATTTGTGAAGAGAGAGAGTTTGACTTCTTCTTTGCCAGTTGGAATACGTTTTATTTCTTTTTGTTGTATGCTGTTGCTAGAACTTCTAACACTATGTATTTCCATTTTCAATTTTAAGTATAGCTTGACACACTTGTTCGAGAAACTTAGTCTTCTATAAAAATAGATTTGTAATGTCGGTGACTTACTTGAAGCAGTATTAGTAAAAATGAAGGTTTAGCACTGTAAATGGCTCAGAGGTAGAAAGTATGAATTCTTTCACAGGAGAAGAAGAAAAACAAGATGAGGTAGAGAAGCTGAGAGGTAGATGAATTCAATCATAATAAGAGTTCCAGGAGAGAACACTAGGAGTGAGGCTGTGTAAGGACACAGCAGGTTCTCAAAAATGTAGTCCCTATACCAGCAACACTTGAAAAATTGTTAAAATGCAACTTCTTGGGCTCCCCTCTGATTTAGAAACTCAGTGTGCACCAGGCAATCTGTTTTAACAAATTTGCCATGTATTTCTGTTGCACGCCAATGTTTGAGAACCACTGTGTAGGTGACTGAGCATTACAGTCTGGGTTAAGGAATAGGTGTATGAAATAGTGTCTAAGTTTGGGAGGGATTTCAGTAGGATCAGGAATTCGTTGATCATAGTTTGGAGAGAGGGTTAAGAATATTTGTAGGGATAATTGGCACTAGAAGGTGAGTTATAGATGATTATATCTGGAAAAGCAGGATTGGATTTAAGCATCTGGGCAGGGGCGGAGGGGGGAGCTTTTTGAAAGAGGCCTGGGAGAGGCTGGGAAGTGGTAAAGAAGGTTATTCAGGCATCATATGAAACAGAGTGACCTGGGATAAAAGTGGGGCATTTTTATGTGTGGGAACAGAGTTGAACCTAAAGAGAAAGTGGTGAGGTAGAAGAAAACTAGGACACAGAAAATCTTAGTCCTAACCTGAGGGTTTTAACTTATAGCTGTGAGTTTGGTGGGGTCATTTCAAATTTTAAATATTAGATACATAATTTTTTCTTGTGTACTCCATAGGGATGATATGATAACAAGATGAGATACTAGATATGAGAACATTTTTTAAATGTCTATATAATGATGATATGATTAATATGGTTCAAGAGCCTCAGAAGTGTATTTGTGATTTTCCACTATCTCTTTTTAAAAAATTATTATTATTATTATTTTAAAAATATTTTATTTATTTGACAGAGAGAAACACATTTAGAGGGGGAACACAAGCAGGGGGAGTGAGAGAGGGAGAAGCAGGCTTCCCGCAAAGCAGGGAGCTCAGTGCAGGGCTCAATCCCAGGTCTCCAGGATCATGATCTGAGCCGAACATAGTCGCCTAACCAACTGAGCCACCCAGGTGCCCCTAAAATTATTTAAAAATTTTTTTTAAGTTTTTATTTTAATTACAGCTAGTTAACATACAGTATAATATTAGTTTCAGGTATACAAATATAATATTAGTATACAGGTATACTTTGTATGTGAAACCATGCTCACTATAAGTGTAGCTGCTGTCTGTCACGATACAATGCTTTTATACCATTGACTACATTCCCTATGCTGTAACTTTTATTCCCATGACTTATTCATGCCATACTTGGAAGACTATATCCTCTACCCATTTGACTTAATCCTCTCCTCTAGTAATCACCAGCTTGTTCCCTGCATTTATAGGTCTGATTCTGCTTTTGGTTTTTATGCATTTGTTTTGTTTTTTAGATTCTGCAAAGAATCATGTGCTATTTGTCTTTCTCTTTCAAATTAAAGCCCTATTATATATAAGATAAATTCCTTTTAAAGCTTTGTTTTCTTTTTAAATTTTTTAAAAAAGATTTTATTTATTTATTTGACAGAGAGAGGGGTCACAAGCAGGCAGAGAGAGAGAGAGAGAGAGAGAGGAAGAAGGAAGAAGCAGGCTCCCTGCTGAGCAGAGAGCCCGACATGGGCCTCGATCCCAGGACCCTGAAATCATGACCTGAGCCGAAGGCAGAGGCTTTAACCCACTGAGCCACCCAGGTGCCCTCTTTTTCTTTCTTTCTTTTTTTTTTTAAAGATTTTATTTATTTATTTATTTATTTATTTATTTATTTATTTATTTATTTTAAAGATTTTATTTATTTTGACAGAGAGAAACACAGCTAGAGAGGGAACACAAGCAGAGGGACTGAGAGAGGGAGAAGCAGGCTTCCCACCGAGCAGGAAGCGTGATGCGGGGCTTGATCCTGGATCTCCAGGATCATGACCTGAGCCGAATGCAGCCGCCCAACAGACTGAGCCACCCAGGCGCCCCATGGTGCCCTCTTTTTAAAAAATTTTATTTAAATTGAAGTTAGTTAACATATAGTGTAATTTTTTTTTCATGAGTAGAATTTAGTGATTTATCACTTACGTATAACACCCAGAGCTCATCACAAGTGTCCTCCTTAATGCCCATCGCCCATTTAGCCCTTCCACCTGCCCACCTCACTCTGTCAACCCTCAATTTTGTTCTCTATCATTGAAAGTCTCTTATGGTTTGCTTCTCTCTCTTTTCCCCTTCCTCTATGTTCATCTGTTTTTTTTTTTTCTTAAATTCCACATGTGAGTGAGATGATATGGTATTTATCTTTCTCTGACTTATTTTTCTTAACATAATACATTCTAGATTCATCCACATTTTTGCAAATGGCAAGATTTCATTTTTTTATTAAAAATATTTATTTATT
>PITA01032253.1:0-14138 GCA_004023965.1 Spilogale gracilis
GGAAGGAAGGAAGGAAGGATGGATGGATGGATGGAAGGAAGGAAGGAAGGATGGATGGATAGCAGGCAGCCTCAGTTAATCGGTATAACTAATCAATTAACAATAATTAGTACAAAGATATACAGGTCTGAAAGAGCATGATGTATTCAAGGAACTTGAAAAGTTCCACTTTGGGGCGCCTGGGTGGCTCAGTGGGTTAAAGCCTCTGCCCTCGGCTCAGGTCATGATCTCAGGGTCCTGGGATCCAGGCCCACATCGGGCTCTCTGCTTGGCAGGGAGCCTGCTTCCTCCTCTCTCTCTGCCTGCCTCTCTGCCTACTTCTGATTTCTCTCTGTGTCAAATAAATAAATAAAATCTGTAAAAAAAAAAAAAAAAGTTCCACTTTAGCTGCAGAAAGGGGGATGGGAAAACAAAGAGAAAAGATTAACTAGTTAGGCAAGAGACAGAGTATATGAAAGACTTTGTATGCATGAAGCTCAGGCATTTGAACCTCAGGTTGAAAGATTTGTTCAGTCAGCAACTGAAGGCTTTTAAGAAAAGGCATGGAGAAATCAGGTGTAATTCTTAAAAGATTACTCTAGCAGCTGGGGAAATATGCCCTATTTCCAAGGATAGTCAGGAGACAAGGAAATCAGTTTGATGCCTATTTTCATGATCCAGGTTAAGAATTTGCAAGAAGTTGAACTAAGGTAATGATGGTGGCGATACAGGGCCTACGGATCTTTCCAAATTCTTGGCGAGGAGAGCTGGGCAGTGAGGCAGAGACAGGTAAATATGGTCCTGGTGTGGGCTCCTGGCTGGGTAGTGGCCTACTTCACTGACACTGGCAATTGTCAGACAGGTTTCGGGAGACGTAGGAGTTCTGTGTGGACAAGTGGGGCTTCATAGGCTTGAACTACACCCTGTGGGCACAATCAGATGGGCTCTGAGCCACACCTGCACTAAGAGAGGAATGCAGGAGCTGGGCATGAGGAGCAGGGTAGCAAATACTTAAAAATGCCTGGCTGCCAGGGCAAGAGTGATGCAGCATGCTCCCAGGGAGGGAGTGGTTGAGGGAGGGCATAGTTTGTTTGGTCCTTAGATGAGAATGACATAATCATGTTCTCAGAAAAGGAGGGTAAAGATGTAGACGATTCCAAGGCACTAAGAGAGTGCTGGACAGAGATAATGGTCAGAGAACGGGCTACTAGTACAAAGATTCCAGAGTAGGATCATTTCTGGGCCATCCTATGCTACGGAATGCACATCTGGCCATTCAGCTCCCCCCCCCCCGGCCCTTCCTCTTGCTCTTAGGATAGAGAGCAGCACTGTCCCATTGCCCTCAAGTCTCTGAACAGTCCTGCTCCCCCCAGCTTCCTCAACAGACACATCCCTCCTCCCCATTCTCCCTAAACCCATTCAATTCTGGGGCTGTCTGTGTGTCTCAGTCGGTTGAGTGTCCGACTCTTGAGGGTCATGAGATCAAGCCCTATGTCCTGCTCCATGCTCAGTGGGGATCTGCTTGAGGTTCTCTCTCTCTCTCTCTAAGTAAATAAATAAAATCTTTTAAAAAAATCCCATTCATTCTGAACTTCTTGAACACATGGGGTCCTTGCATATAACTGATATGCTCTCCAACTCATGTTTTCCTTTATAACTCCTTATTTTTCAGATTTCAGTTTCTTGCAGGAAACCTTCCTCGAAATCCAACTATGACAGCTTCCTTTCTTGGAATCATATTTCTCTTTACCATAGCACATATTTATGCATTCTTGGTCATGATTATCCAATTCCATAACAACAGTAGGGACTGTAAAAGTTTTTAATTGCCATGGTAACTCCAGCATCCAACACATCGCTAGCATACAGTAGGCTATTGATTTATAATGAATGAATGAATGAATGAATGAATGAATGAATGAATGAATGAATGGTGATTGTTTGTTTATGAGGGGAGGAAAACGCACAGCCTCTCTCCTTTTGCTAAGACAGAACAAGCCCGGGGATCTAGAAACAGCAAGTATTATGAATAAATGAGCTCAAGGTCCCAGACCAGAGCCGAGATGGCAAAGCTACCCATCACCCCAGACTAGACAGAAAGAAAGGGGGCACTCTTATGAGAGCAATTCAGGCTGGCACCAGCAGCCAACTTCATTTAAAGAAGCATAATGCTTTAATTATCGTGGTACTCCGAAGGGCTAATTCAGCCGAAAACTAATTGCTGGTAAAGGCTGCCTGGGTGAGGTCAGTAAGTGTTCCAGAAAGGTACGAGGAGACAATGAAACTTTGAATTAGTATGCTGGAAACATCTGAAATGTATTAATTGTGTTAATAGAAATGCCGAAGTATATTAGACATTTTGGGGCTTATTATTCATATTAGTTATAATATGGAAATCAAATTTTATTTCTAAATTGCAATCAAATGATATTTTCTATTAAAACTTTAATAGCAAACCAAATTAAGCAATGCTACGGGTTACATATTAGTAATCCAGTTTGGTTATAACTCATATTTTTTTTATTTTGTTATGAATCATCATGGGAATGAAATAAAACAAGATATTTTCCAAAATGAACTGAAAAGACTTTTCCTGAGCAGAACAAAGAAACTGCTTAAGAGTTCAAATTAGTAATACTGTCTTAGTAAAATAAACAAAGACAAGCACTAATAATGAAGCTTCACAATGGTAAAAATAATTCACCTCCTTCTGTCTCATCATCCTGCAGAACCAAGAGCCAGAAGGTCCTACAAGGTCAATTAATCAAATCTTCTGTCTCAAGACAAAATTGCCTAAAATCCTTCCTTAAAGGCTGACACCTCATTAAGAACCAACCTTGACTTACTTCTTTGTCCAAAGTTCAGTGGCCTTTCCCTAAATGTATATGGAGTCCTCATTGTCTCTTCATATAGTAGGTGGTCAATAAAACCCTGATCCATTGATTTAATAATTACAAGTTAACCTCTCAAAAATGTCTATTGATATCATATAAACATATAGATCACGCAAAACAATATTTGGCACATAGAAGATGTTTATAAATACAAAGTCTCTTTTTCCTACTGGGCAAAGTTGGGAATAGCAGTCACTTCCCTGGTGCATCTAAAAATCACTGTGGGGCACCTGGGTGGTTCAGTCGGTTAAGTGTCCGCCTCTCGATTTTGGCTCAGGTCACCATCTCAGGGTCCTGAGATCGAGCCCTGCATCGGCCTCTGTACTCTTCACAGAGTATGCTTGAGTTTCTCTCTCTCCTTCTCCCTCTGCGCACCCCACTCTCTCTCTCCCTCAAATCAATCAATCAATAAACTCTTTAAAAATCATTATATTGATAAGAGATGGCATGTGGTGGCTACCGCGTGCCAGGTGCTATGCCAACATCTACATATCCTATCACCTTATCACTCCAACCACCACAGAAATGGGGGACACTCTCAGCCCCATTCTACAGATGAGACAAATGAAGCACTGGAAGGACAGCAACTTGCCCAAGGGCACAAAGCTTCTCGTGGTGGATGCCAGTGCCAGGTTGATGCCAGTTTGATGCCAGTGCCGGTGCTCTAACCACAGGACCATGCAGCCTCTTATGCACCCCAAAGTGTGCAAGCGGCACCCGCTCTGGTGTGTGGAAGGCCTTGCGTTTCCCTCCAGAGCTCTGTCCAGGGCTCTCCCAGACACTCAAGAGTACAGAGATTGGCTGGTTTTGTTTCAGGCTCTGGCAGTTCACCCTCCTCTACATCTTCAAAGCTCATGCAGGAGAAAGTCCCAAGTACTGCTAGAATTCCCTTCCAGCCCCTCTAAGCAGAACTTCCTTCGGCCACTAAAGCCCAGGAGAGCAAACATGGTTATAATTAGAGTAAGTATCGAGGTGTCTCCTAGGACTCCCTTGCCCTGCAGCAATCCAGAAGTAATTGACCCTGACTTTCCCAAGTCCAAAGTCCAATGGTGACCACTGAATTTCACCACGCCCTCCCGGTCCTGTCTGCCTCCAGTGTCGGGATCTTTGCATGCTCTCCCGGTGGAGTTCAGTAGTGAATAATATTACCACCTCTTTAAATTCATGCCCACCCAAGAGCTCAGAATGTAACCTGATCTGGAAAAAGTGTTTTTATAGATGGAATCAAGTCAAGGTGGGGTCCTATGGGAAGTGGGTGGGCCCTGAATCCAATAACTGGTGTCCTTCCAGGAGCCACAGGGAGAAGCCACAAGGAGACTGGGGCAGTGATGGGACTGATATATCTATAAGCCAAGGGAGGCCAGGGATTGCCAGGAGCAACCAGAAGCTGGATGAGGCAAGGAAGCATCTTTCTCTAGAGCCTTCAGAGGGAGCACAGCCCTGCAGACACCTCGACATTGAACTTCTTCCCTGTGGAACTATGAGAGATTTCTATTGTTATAAACCGAGCAGAATGTGGTTCTTTGTTTCAGTAGCCTGAGGAAGCCGATTCACCATTTCCACACTTGCTTGATCCAGAAGTACACCTCCCTGCACCTGCTCCCCCAAGTGCCAAGCATCTCCAAGAGCTCAGTGTCCAGGTGAGGCTGAGTGGGGTCCTGGACCCAAACCAAGCCCCGAACTTTCCCTACTAGTCCGCAAAGTCCAGAAATTGAGAGTAAGCATTTCGAATCTTAACCCTAATTTGACAGAGTAATTTTATACCTGTTGACTGTAGTAACAACAACAAAAAAATGGGACTTGTATTTGTACATCTGCCTGTTAGTTCATTTTTCTAGTAATTTACTTTTATTGCATTTACAAAAGTATCCATCCATGGTGCATGGAAAAGTAAAGAAAAAAATAGCCTGATCCTTCAACACCAAGAGTCTAAGAAACCTTGGCGGGGAGCCAGGCCTTTCTTGAAACAGGGCTCACTCTTCTTGAGTGAGGCAGGAAGCATTCTCAAGAGCATTTGACATCTTTTCCCCCTTTTAGAATAACAAGCTCGTCATCTTTCTGACAGTGATCCCGCCCTCTCCCCTGGAAAATGCTCTCAGCTCAAATGTTTGCCAAGGAGTCCCATCTCAAACCACCACTGATGGCTGGTCCATCTGCCCCAGGCCCAGGCCTCTGTGTGTTTCCTGAGACCCCTTCCTAGCCCTGAGCTCATTTTCACCAGCCCCAAAGCAGCGGGACTGTGTCTTACAGAGATTGGTTCCCAAGTCTTATAGTTTGCACTCATTTTGTATTTTCCTGCAACTGTGGGCCCCTCTAACAATCAGTCTGGGGTCCCCAAAGCCTTATGGGGCACAGCCTGAAAGCGAGGCATTGTGGGGAATCACTCCTTGGACCAACCTGGACTCTTGGAAGGGCTCCATCCGCAGCAGGTTCGTCCTTAGGCAGGCAGACTGGGGCAGGCCCTTCCCCTCACCCTAAGCATGTACCAGCATGCCTAAGCTTGCATTGCCTACCTAGCTGAGCCCAGCAAGGGCCCACTATGTGCACGGGCACCAAGCTATGCTAACAGCAGTCATGATGGCAGATGCCAGCCAATGGTCAAGCGCTGTATCATTTAATTCACTTATCCTCACAGCATCCCTATCTGGCAGATGCTTTTGTTAACTCATTTTACAGATGAGAAAACTGAGAACCTGCCCAAGGTTACCAGCAAGTAAGAGGCAAAGAAGTGGTTCAGATGTGGCCGCTCTGCCTCCCGAGCTCCCCTCCCTGGCCCCAGTGCACCCCACCTCTTAGCTCTCATTCTCTGGTTGGGACCAGACACCAGCACAGAGCGCTGAGCTCACTTCTAACAGAGCATACCCACAATGGCTTTGGGGAGTTCAAAGCATGTCCCGGCCCCCTCTGACTGACAGGAAAGTCTTCAGTGTTGTGCAAAATCCACTGTCCTACAGAGCTTCAGGACGCACGAGCCTGCATCGGACTTTCTTGGCTCTCATCTATTTGCCTCCCCCACTCGCATCCCCTCTCTTTGGCCCTGTTGGCCAACCTCCCCTCCTCACAGGGGAGCCCCAGAACACCTCCTACAGCAAGCGAGGGATGATGTCGGGAGCTCCAGGACTGTCGGGAGAAGAATGACAACCCCCCTCTGGCCAATGCCTTAAATGTCCTCTTTAGGCTGACTGTTCATCTGTTGGAGTAGGAGCCCATGATAATAAATATCATGCATTTGGGGGCGCCTGGGTGGCTCAGTGACTGAGCCTCTGCCTTTGGCTCAGGTCATGATCCTGGAGTCCCGGGATCAAGTCCTGTATCGGGCTCCCTGCTCTGCGAGAAGCCTGCTTCTCCCTCTCTCACTCCCCTTGCTTGTGTTACCTCTCTAGCTGTGTTTCTCTCTGTCAAATAAGTAAAATCATAAAAAAAAATCATGCATTTTCCCTGGAAAAAAATGTCACACTACACAACAAGTGTTGGAGTGGCTGCGGAGAAAGGGGAACCCTCTTACACTGTTGGTGGGAATGCAAGTTGGTGCAGCCGCTTTGGAAAACAGTGCGGAGATTCCTTAAAAAATTAAAAATAGAGCTACCCTATGACCCTGCAATTGCACTACTGGGCATTTACCCCAAAGATACAGATATAGTGAAAAGAAGGGCCATATGTATCCTAATGTTCATAGGAGAAATGTCCACAATTGGCAAACTATGGAAAGATCCAAGGTGCCCTTCAACAGATGAATGGATAAAGAAGATGTGGTACATATATACAATGGAATACTATGCCTCCATCAGAAAGGATGAATATCCAACTTTTGTAGCAACATGGACTGGACTGGAAGAGATTATGCTGAGTGAAATAAGCCAAGTAGAGAGAGTCAAGTATCACATGGTTTCACTTACTTGCGGTGCATAAGGGGTAATACAGAGGACAGTAGGAGAAGGAAAGTAAATGGGAAGTAGGATAATCCAGGGAGAGAAAGGAAACATGAGAGACTTTGGACACAGAAACAAACTGAAGGACTTGGAGGGAGGGGTGGGGGGATGGGGGAGCCTGCTGGTGGGTACTGAGGGCACCTATTGCATGGAGCACTGGGTGTAGGGCAAGGGCAATGAATCTTGGAACACTGAAAAGATAAAATAAATTTAAAGTTAAAAAAAAAGCATGGAGAGGAAATAATGAAACTCCTATTTCTCCCTCCTTCACCTCCCCCACTTCCAGGGTCATTGGCCCTCTGTGGCTGAGTCCTCTCCCGCTGCCCCGGCCCCCACAGCCCCAACCCACACTTCTGGGAGGAGGGACTGAAGGCAGCCTGGGAAGAACCTGGGGGCTATGAGCCTGGTTGGGAACAAGGTGGTCTCAGATGGGAGGGGGGTGCTCAGCAGGCAAGCAAGAGTTCCATCCATGAAACATACAAGCTTCACACTTTTACTACCATCTGAGCCTAAGAAAAAAAAAAGAGAGAGAGAGGAGAGGACAGCCTGCGGGAAGACGGGTTCGGTCAGTGCTGGAAGGAATCCTAGAGGGCGAAGAGGGGGCAAGCCTGACTGAGAAACACACCGGGAGCAGGGGCAGCCCCAACACAGCCTTTCTGCCTGTTTTCCACTTAACCTCCCATTCCCTTCCTCACTCTTCCTCCCCTCTCTCTGTTCCTCTCTCCTCTCTCTCCCTTCCTCTCTCTCTCTCTCTCATACTTCTAACTTTCCAGTCTTAAAACCAGATAATGATTAGATCTAAAAACCTTCTGTCTTCAGAGCTGTCCGCCTTTGCCCTTCCACAGTTTAAAAATCCTGGCTGAGGCAGCTCGACAGAGCCATGGGAGGAAATCCTGCCTAATTCCCTCACTGTTAGCTTAGGGAGAGAATCACTACAGATAATAATCTCCCTCCCCTTCTACCTCCTGCAAACCAACAAAAAACCAACCTTGTCTTTTCCCTTCCCCGGGGGTCCACTGCACTTTCCTTCAGAACCAGGAGTAAATTATCTCCAAAGAAGGGTTCATTAAGAATAAATAATAATTTGCACTTCTCATGCACCTTTTGTCTAAGTATCTCAAAGCGCTTCACTTAATTAATTAATTAAGAGAATTAATTAATTCGGAAAACACTCCTGGAGGGAGAGAAGGCATACTTAATGACACCTGTTCTCCAGATGAGTAAACTGAGGCCCAAAACAATGGGCTCAACGTCACAACAGGAACACCGACAAAATGGGGTTGGGTCAGGGAGTAGGGGTGAGACTAGCTTTGCTCCAGCACGCTAAGGCTTGGGCACCAAGAGGGCAGCAGGGGGCGGGCCTAGGAGGAAGGGAGCCGGAGATTGGGGAGAAAGCCGAGGTGGTGTCATCTGGAAGCCGAAAAAAAGAGAGCCCCAGAGGCTGTGGGGATGAGTCCAGGTAAACACCAGGGGCTAAGGCCTGCAGGTCAGAGGCTCCGAGCCAGAGCCAGGCTGGGTAGGCTCCCCACAAAGGGCACGGGATCAGCCCCTCGCAGGCCACGCCCAGGTTCTGAGTGACAGGCACTTGTCTCCCCTGGTAAGTTGGCTATTGGCACACAATTAAATGCTTCGGAGCCCTCAGCGCCTCCCGAGGTGCTCCTTAGTGGGCCTAGAGCTAATCAGAGCGTGCTGCTTTTTATTGGCAGCGGGGTGAGCAGGCTCCCTGCTAGACAAGGTGAGTGAGAGGCAGAGTCAGCATTCCCCGAAAACCCTCCCCCTCAGCCTAGCCCCTGGGATGCGGCCCCCCAGCCCCCACCCAGGCCCTCGTCAACGTGCGGGACACCCTGAGCACTGTTCTGAGCTCCAAGTCCCAACATCACCTCGCAGACTTTTGTCCGGGAGACAAGGCCAAACCTCCGCGTGTCCCCCTTGTGCCTGTCCCATCCACGGCCTCTGACCAGCTAGCCCTGAGGCCCCCCCTGCTCCCGGCAAAGCTAATTAGGCCACACGTGCGCGCATCCCTCCACACGCACACAGGCACGCGGACCCCCATGAACACGCGCGGTACTACAAATTAACAACCCAAGCTTGTCTGTTTCATTGTGTTTTTATTATGATGCTCCTCAATGATGTTTTTAAATGAATTTTGAATAGTCCCCGTAATTTGGTTTGTTCTACATTGCCGTGTGAGTGCGAGGGCCCGCAGGAATTGCTGCGAGGAATACAATATTATGTGAGCACGGCTTCTGCTTGATTTCTGCTGCCTCATAATTAAGCTTTATTGAGTTGTAAAATGAATAACAATTAAAAAAACCTGTTTATTGATCCAGGTGCGACATGCAGACAGAGAAGAAAACTTTCTCCAATTCCTGACCTCACCAAGTGGCCCTGGAACCTTCAATTTCCGTTACAAGCGCTGGATCCCCTTGCGCCGCAGTTGGAGCTGTCCCTGAGGCATGAAGTGCCGTGAAGGGAACCCTAACTAGAGCTTGTAGAGAGCAGAAGTCAGCGGAGATGCTGGGGACCCCTGGTATACTTCTTGATGCCTGAAATTCTGTTCCTTGGGGTCTACCATTTTGGCAGATGGTGCTCCTATTAACATGCCATTAACCTCAGGAAGGAATAGCATGTGACAGCCTTATGAAATCTGACAGCCTAACAGGACTTAGATGTCAGATTCTTTCCGGGAAATGTCCAACAAGAAGGTCTCCTGCAGAAGTTAATCCTGGCTCATGTGAATCAATGATATTATAGGGATGGCTCAGAGCTTGGGGCGGCCTCTGGTGATGATCAGTCTGGAGGTGGCCAGGTGGAGGCTGATTCCAGCTGGTCTGAGCCACAGAAGGGAAAGAATAGGAACAGACCCCTGGAGGAGTACAAAGGGAGGTGGAAAGGGCACCGAGGTACACCTTACCCAGCTATCTTGCTTCTTGTCAGAGATTCCAAGAACCTAGCCAGCTTAAAATAGCTGGGAAATCCAGGAGGCGTCTTCGGTTGGGGCAGGGAGTAAGGGTGACACTGACTTTGCTCCAACATGCTAAGGCTTAGGCACCAAGAGGACAGGACAAGTCCCCAGGAGGAATGGAGCTGGAGATTACAGGGCTATACCTAGTTATCCTAATTCCCAGGTCCAGACTAGGTTTCCACACTGAACCCAACTCAACAGTCACCTTGTATAACAAGCAACTGTAGACTTTAGGGGATCTCACAAGTGAAACTGTGTGGAAGACAGAGCTCTAATTTAGGGGGGCAGGGGCAGAGGTGGAGCCTCACACGGACCCCTGTTTACCAATAGGGAAGGATATGAATCTGCACAGAGTCAAGGGCTCAACCTACTAGAATATATATCCCAATGTATTTTGAACACAAATCCTGGCCAAGAAGTGAACGCTCCTTCTATTCTGTATGACCCTGGGCAGTTCCAGCCCTGTCACCCTGCAGAGGAAAGACTTCTGGGACTTGGACTTTGTACCAGATTCTGTTCACATGTGCCTTTGGGAGCTTTAGGAGTTTCTCTCCAGATGATGACAATGCTTTTGGCAAATGCTGTGGGGACCCTTAGTTGCTGCAAAAGCAAGGCTCCTGGCAGAAGAGCTGGAAGCCAGAGAAGGAAGTCGCAGCTAGTGCTAAGGGATGGTTGAAACGGGTACACACCTGTCTCAGTCAGTATGGGCTGCTGTAACAGAATATCATAGGCTGGGGGCTTAAACAACAGAAATTTATTTCTCTTTGCTCTGAAGGCTGGAAGTTCAAGGTCAGGGCACCAGCATGTTCCGGCTCTGGGGAGAACCCGCTCTGATTTGTAGGTAACTGCCTTCTTTCTGTGCCTTCACATGTCAAAGAGAAAATGCTCTGGTCTCTTTACCTCATTACAAGGGCACTAATCTCATCATGGGGGCTCTACCCACACGTCCTCATCCAACTCCACTTACATCCCAAAGGCCAACCTCCAGATACCATCATGCTGAACATTAGAGTTTCAACATATACATTGTGGGGACACAACAACACCCTTTGGCAGCCCATGAACACAAGCCCCATCTCTGCCCTGTCACTTCCCCTCACCAAGGTAAGTCATGGGTGGGAGAGGGGATTGCTCATCTCCCTCCCCCTCCAATTCTTTCAGTGTGGTCCCTTGTGCTCCGTGTGTCCTCCAAGGCTGTCACCAATGTTCATTTTGCCCTAAGTGGCGATGCCAGAGACTGTAGAGAGGTTCACGTGGTATGATTGGCTTAGAAACCCAAACATCCCCTCCCCAGGATGGCCCTGGATCCCACCTTCTGTGACCCACAGAACATATCTGGTTATGTCAGGTCTGGTTATGTTACTACATTTCCTTTTTGCTCTTTGGTTAGTTGGTTGTCTGGTCAGCATGTTTTGTAACAGGTATGGTGTTTCTAGTCAAAGTCTTAGATGTTTCCCCTGGGTTTTACCAACACCCTATTACTTACCCAAAGTTGTGAAAATCTACTGTTGGTAATTTATTCCACCGTCTCACAAGAAGGCAGAAATGGAGGCAAAATATAGTCCCCAGGAAAACAAATAATGGGGAAAAGGACTGGACACATGTCCTAATGTATATGGCTGTCACGCCTGTGTGGAGAAGACCTGGAGAAGGTTCTAGAAGTAAAATGATCTCCAAACATGACATCCCTCTCCACTGAGGCCTCTCAGCCCAAGGAAGCAACCCTAAGACTTATGGGGAAGTGCCACAGCAAGGACGTTATGACTAAGCTAAAGAGGCGGTCCCTTCAGAAACCAATGGTCTGTGCATGGCACAGGCAAGGCAGGCTAAGGGAAAGAGGCAAAGATGAAGTTCAAGCCACTCTAGAATCTGTGGGCTCTTCCCAGCCTTGTAGGGAGTTAGCTTGCTCCCTTCTACCTTCTGAGCAGACAGAGTACTTTCGCATGTATACTTCATTTAGTAATAGCAGCTACCAGATCCTAGGACCTTGGCTAACATTTAATTTATCCTCTTTCCAACCTCACAACAACCCTATGAGAATGGTCCATGCCTGACCTCATTTCACAGAAGAAGAAACTGGGCTCAGAGAGGTTCTAAGAACATGCCAAACATGGCTGCTTGGAATGTGAATCAGTCTGACTTCAGACCCGACTACACACTACCCTGGTGTCTTTCTTGTGGATGTCCTTTCTTCCCAGGGATGGGAAGTGCCCCTTCACACCTAACCTCCCTGTTAGTAAAGCCCCATGCTTGGATCATGCCAAGGACCATGGCAGTTAACACTAGCATGCAGTTCTGCAACGTTGCTGTCTTTGGCAATAGGTCTCTGGACTCAAGCTGTGGTTTTATTTTAGCAGAAAAGCCTATGAAGAATTCAATGTGCCTCATCCCTGAATATACAGAACAAAATTAAAGTGCTAGAGTTCTAGTTTATGGTTCTGCATATAAGGATCTTTTTTTTTCCAGGTATATATGGCTTTTATTTTTTTTATTGTGTTGTTAGTTACCATACAGTTCATCATTCATTTTTGATGTAGTGTTCTATGATTCATTGTTTGTGTATAACACCCAGCAGATCTTAGAAGTCACCACTTCATCCTAACAAGTAAAAACCTACACAGATTGGAAAAGCAGCAACTCTTCTTGGATCTATAAGAACAGGGAGGACACAGCGCAAAGCACTGCCCATGAGAGTGGAGAGACAGATAGGCAAAGACACGGAGTCACAAGTAGAAACCACCCTGAGAACCAGTGGACAAATCTGAGAGCTGAAAACTCCAGGTAGATCTGCTCATATGGGGCTCCCCACAGTTCTGTAAGACTGACCTCCAGAAGCTTGGCCAGGTTCTAACAGTAAATATCCCCTGCTGCTTCCAGCAGGGAGAAGGGAAAAGGAACCTTTCTGAAATAAGCCAGAGCATTCTTTTCTTCTTAACAAGGCTAGCTATCAGGGGGAACTAGTTAACCAGAACCTAACCTGCTGGGGTATTATCAAAGCCTGACTGGCCTGGGGGAAGGAAAATACTCAACTCCAGCCAACTCTAGACTACCATGGGGGAAGATGGAAATACCTGATTCCAAGCAGCTCTAGCCATCCCTTTCCACCTAAAAGGGGTGGGAAAATGGGGGGAAAGAACCTGAGAAATTTTTGTGAATTTAACAATCCAGAGGCATAAGTTCCCTCAAAGACTGAGACCCAGTCATAGGACTATAGACTGCTTTCTCTCCCCCACCCCTACCCCAACCTCACTGCACTATTACTGAAGGCCTATTTACAACAGTTCCTTTTACCCAGTACATCATGTCGGCGATCAAGAAGAATTGTGGGATACCTGGGTGGCTCAGTCAGTTAAGCAGTCTCCTTCAGCTCAGGTCTATGTTGAGCTTCTTGCTCAGCAGGGTGCCTACTTCTCCCTCTGCCTGATGCACCCTCTGCTTGTGTGCTCACTCTCTCTCTCTCTGACAAATAAATAAATGAAATCTGAAAGAAAGAAAGAAAGAAAGAAAGAAAGAAAGAAAGAAAGAAAGAAAGATTGATTGCAAGGCATACCAAAAGGCAGAAAAGCAAAATTTGAAGAGACAGAAAAACTGTCTGCCAGCCAGACATGGCAAGGATGTTGAAATTATCAGACCAAAAATTTAAAACAACTATGATTAATATGCTAAGGACTCTAATGGATAAAGTAAACAACATGCAAGAACAGATGGGGGAATATAAGCAGAGAGAGGGAAATCCAAAGAAAGAATCAAAAAGAAATGCTAGAGATGAAAGACATTACAACAGAAATGAAGAATGTCTTTGATGTACTCATTGGTATACTGTATATGACTGAGGAGGGAATCTCTTGAGATTGAGGATATAGCAATAGACACCTCCAAAACTGATAAGCAAAGAGAACAAAGACCAATGGAGACAGAATACCCGAGGACTGAGGGACACCTATAAAACATGTACCATACACAAAATGAGAATACCAGAAAGGGAAGAAAGAAAGAAACAGAAGTACTTGAAATAATAATGACAGAGAATTTTCCCAGTTTAATATCAGACACCAAACCATAAATCTAGGAATCCCAAGGAACACCAAGCAGGAGAAATGTCAAAAGCAAAAACAAAAACTACACCTAGACATATTATTTTCAATCTACAGAAAATGAAAGATAAACAAAAATTTCTGAAGGGAGGCAGAGGGAAAGAACACCTTACCTACAAAGGAACAAAGATAAGAATTATACCCAACTTCTCCCCAGAAACTCTACAAACAAGAAAAGAGTGGGGTGCAATATTTAAAGTGTTGAGAGGAACAAACCTCCAACCCAGAATTCTGAACCCTACAAAATCATCCTTCAAAAATAAAAAAGAAATAAAGA